>JAWHQI010001062.1:0-128608 GCA_033032865.1 Dactylorhiza incarnata
TTGGAATTGAGATGCTCAACTCGACTAACTTCAAGAAGTGGAAGTCGTGTAAGGCAAAGCTATCTTCTAGTTGAGGACCTCTGGGAGGTAGTTGGAGAGATCAGGCAAGGAAGTTGTCCTGGAAGGGGATAATAGGGATGAGGTGAGAACTTGGCTGAGGAACGAATGCGAAGGCAGAGTTGCACTCTGAAGAGGGCATCTCACCTGACCTGTTTGATCACATCTTGGGGTGTGGATCGGCTGCGGAGATCTGGAGAGCCCTGGATGGCGTGTTTAACAAGAAGAATGTCAAGGCTACAGTTCTTGGAGAATGAGCTGGCAAGGTCGGCTCAGGGCATCTTTCAATCTCCACTTTCTTTTTCTGAAGATGAAGAACTTGTGCGCTGAAATCTCAGCATTGGATCCTGATGAGCCTATCTCTGAGGCGAATCTGAAGAGGCCACATCATCCGCGGCTTGCGGAGGAATATGTTGCCTTTGTGCAATCGGTGCAGGGATGGGCAAATCAGCCGTCTCTGTTGGAGCTGGAGAACTTGCTTGCATCATAAGAAAGTTTGGCAAGGCAGATGCGGGAGTGTCAGTGGCTGGGGAATGTCAAGGTGCTCTTCTCGGGGAAGAATAAGAAGTGGGATAAGAAGAAGAAGACTGCTGGAGGAGGCTATGGCCTTCACTTCTGGGCAGCAGGAGGGGGTATGCTCCCAAGGCTGACGGGAAGAAGAAGGGTGAAGTCCCGAAGTGCTTCAAGTGTGCAAGTATGGCTACATCAGGAAGGATTGCAGGGTGGCCACCAAGCTGGGCATGCTGCGGAGAAGGAGGAAGCTGAGGCCAGCACATTCAAGGAGGTTGGGGAGGATCTTCTCGGCTTCTGTTGGAGCTTCGGCTCCTATCAACTATCTGGAGGACTGGATTGTGGACTCGGGGTGTGGTCATCACCTACCGGAGACGGACCAAGCTTTCTTTTGCACAGCCCTATACAGGTAACAATGCAATCATTACTGCTGATAATACTGTGCATCCAGTAGAGAAGGTGGGGGTTGTTTTCCTTGGGCAGTGATAGAGGGCCACTTACTTTGAAGAGTGTCTATCACTGCCTGTATGAGGAAAAACCTCTTCTCCGTGACCACACTATATACTTGGGTATCACGTTCTGTCGGCCCAACAGAAGTGAAGTTTCTACGCAATTTTTAGGCCGTAAAGGCCGAGGTCGTCCATGTCGGGAGACGGGCAAAGGACTTGTTCATTTTATCGACAAGTTCTAACGTCGACAAATTGAAGACGAATGATTGGTGCCGTTATATGGCATGAGAGTTGGGCACGTAGGGATGGACAAGCTGAAAGCTATGGAGGTGAGAGGTCTGGTCAAGGGCCTGCCAAGTCTATCTTCCTACGGTGAAGGTCATGTTTGCGCGATGTCAGTTCGGCAAGTCTCATCGACTACCATTTGACAATCGCAGATAAGGAGTAGTGTGCCCGTTGGAGTGCATCCACGGTGACTTAATGGGACCTACTGCTACCCCAAGCCTCGGAGGCAGCAAGCTAGGCAGCAGATATGCTGGTGTTGATCGATGATTACACCAGATATGTCTGGGTATATTTCCTGAAGGAGAAGGCGGAGGCGTTTGCCAAGTTTGTGGAGTTCAAGAGCTCGTGGAGGGTCGGCTAGGACTGCGGGTGAAGAAGCTGAGGACTGACAATGGAGGGGAGTTCACCTCCAGTGAGTTCTCTACTTTTTGCAGGAAGGCAGGTATCCGGAGAGAGCTCACTTGTGCACATACTCCACAGCAGAACGGAGTTTGCAGAGTGGAAGATCCGTCATCTGACGGAGACCTGCAAGTGTTGGTTGCATGCCAAGAGTATCCCAAAGTCCTTCTGGGCGGAAGGAATGTCTTGTGCTGCCTACATCATCACAGGATTCATTGAGCCCCATCAACATGTTAACTCCGCATGAGATGATGTTCAAGGAGAAGCCAAGCATGGCAAACCTAGGGTGTTTTGGTTCCACCTACTACGTGCATGTTCCAGATGCTCTTCGACGAAGCTAGATGCGAAAGCAAGGAAGCTAGTCTTCGTGGGATACGATGAGCGGAAGAAAGACTGGAAGTGTATGGACCCAGAGAGACGCGGAGATTTGTTGTATCTCTGCGACATCGTGTTCGATGAGGTGACATCTTACAAGGGTCTTCTGATGTGGAGCTACCAGAGAGCAAGGTGGAGGTGCCGGAGAAAGTTGTGGAGGATCTTCAGGTGGAGCTACCTGTGTCACCAGGTGGTCCATCTCCTTCTATTCTGAGACGGGGGATTTTGGTTCAGGGAGCAGGGGGAGCGATGTCTCCTAGCACGTCTGGAAGAGGACTAGGGAAGAAGCAGCTGAAGATAATGCGCTTCAGGGAAGGAGCTGAGGAGGTCAAAGCGAGCGATCATCGCCCCTGATCGCTATACAGGAGGAACGCAGTGAGCTTCGTCTCATGTTTCTTCGCTGGTCCCTTGGAATGAGAGTGAGCCATCGAGCTTTGAGAAGGCCAGAGGCGCATGAAGGAGTGGGACATTTCTATGCAAGAAGAGATGGCCGCTCTCGAGAAGAATGAGACCTGGTCTCTTGTGCCCAAGCCCAAGGGCACCACTCCTGTGACATGCAAGTGGGTCTACAAACTCAAGAAGAAAGCTGATGGCAACATCGAGCGGTACAAGGCTCGCCTTGTATCTCAGGGGTTCTCGCAGCAATACGGTGAAGACAATGAGGAGATATTCAGTCCGGTGGCAAAAATGACTTCAGTTCGGTTCATCATTGCCTTGGCGGCGTTCAGTGGATGGAGATTTGGCAGCTCGACGTCAAGAACGCTTTCTGTATGATGAGATTGACAAGGATATCTTCATGGTCCAGCCACCAGGCTTTGTGTCTGAAGATTTTTCGGAGCATGTCTGCAAGCTGAAGAAGGCCCTGTAAGGGTTGAAGCAAGCGCCGAGGACGTGGTACGGGAAGATCGCAGAAATACCTCCTATTCTGTGGATTTGGTGCTTCAGACTCAGACTCAGCTTGTTCGTCAAGAATAGCGGGGAGCTTCAAGTCATCGTGTTGCTATACATCGACGATATGATCGTGACGGGGAACTCGAAGGAGGAGGTAGCGCAGCTTCGAGCCGAGGGAGCTATCTATCAGGTTCGAGATGAAGGACTTAGGTGAGCTTCACCATTTCCTTGGACTCGAGGTGCAGAGGAAGGAAGGTGGAGTGCTGGTGACCAGGGCGGATATGCAGAGCGAATCGTGGAGCGATTCGGCATGAAGGAAGGGAAGTGCACTTCCACACCTCTGGAGAGGCCACAAAACTTCGCAAGGATGAGGGGAGGATTCTGCAAGATCCGTTGGTGTTTCGAGCTCTGGTTGGGAGCTTGATTTATCTTACGATCACGAGGCCAGACATTGCATATGTAGTTGGCAGAGTGATTCGATATATGGCGGAGCCACGGGTACCTCATTGCTAGCAGCCAAGAACATTCTGAAGTATGTCAAGGCGACCTCGGACATGGGTCTCCTATACAGGAGGGATGTGATGAGTCCTGATCATATACACTTTTATGGACTCATCTGGGCCATTTATTCAGTCATTTCACCGCACTTTAGCCCTGTTATAGTTCATATTGATCAGTCTATGCTAGGTGCACTTCTAGGCCCATTTTGGTGTGATTTCATTGCTTTTCTTCTTTAGTAATTTTCATGCTCCGTTAGGTGCCACTTTCAGTGGCTAGATTCGGGTTGTGCTGGAATAGGAGTCGTTCAGGTGTTTTCCGGTGCAATTCTGCACAGGAACACTGCGCACGATCACCGGTTCTATGCGCACGACCACTGGTCGTGCGCCACTGATCGTGTGCACTTAACCCTTTTTATGAGTTCTGTTTGGTGCAGTGCGCACTCGACCATCTACGCCAGTGCGCACGCCCACCGGTCATGCGCACTTATCATTAAAATTCTGAGTTCTGTTTGCTGTATTGCGCACGACCATCCACTCCAGTGCGCACGACCACCGGTCGTGCGCCACTGGTCGTGCGAACATGTTATTTCATAATTTCTGTCTTTGTAGGTTCCGTCCAGGCAGAGCGCACGATCACCGAATGCTAGTGCGCACGACCACTGGTCGTGCGCCAATGACCGTGCGTACTGTTTAATTCCAGCGCCTATATAATCCGCTGCTCGCGATTTTAGGTCAAGACCCCGCCGTATTCCGCCGTTTTCTGCTCCAGTTCGTCCGACCTCGCTCCTCCACCGTCGCCCACCATATAGAGGTGCTCCGGGCTTGCTCTTCACGCCAATCTTGAGCCGGAGCCTCCTCTCGGCCTCCTCCTTCATCCAAGAGCTCCAAAGGAGACCTAGCCGCCATTATCGTCAAGCAAGAGGAAGTTTGCAACCTCCACCGGATCGTGACACGAAGAAGACGGGTCCATTGGAGAGTCGTGACATCTCTCTCTACCCCGGACGTAGTTGCGGACCGAGCTTGGACGCGGATTGACAACCCGGCGATTCCAACCGTGAATCTACAACGAGCCTTCGGATTCGGTCGATTTCTTGCCTTATTCTTCTATTATTGATTGTTGTAATAGCTAGATCTTGTGTATTTTGATGAAGAGCACTTAAACTTGCTTTAGTTATATATATTTCACATTGTTGTGAAATGCTTTTGTGGTTTATGTGTTTATGAGGTGCGCCACCATCCCTTTTCCCACTCCACCACCGTGTCCGGTGCCGCACTAGCAATTGCTAGTGGCGTGCTTGTCGAAGAGGTGCTTACGACCCTCATTCCGCTAGCCTACTCGCCCATCCGCCTACCGAAGCGTGGCATCGCGGCCCGTATTCCATCCCGCCTAACGAAGCAGCGCGCTCAAGGCCTGCATAGTTCGATCCATTAGCCTACTCGTCCATCCGCCTACCGAAGCGTGGCATCGCGGCCCGTATTCCATCCCGCCTTACGAAGCAGCGCGCTCAAGGCCTGCATTGTTCAATTTCCGCTTGCCTTCTCGTCCATCCGCCCTTGCGACGCAGCGCGCTCAAGGCCTGCCTAGTCTCCATCCCGCCAAACGAAGCTTTGCATAGCGGCATTGCATAGGAGTAGTTGATAGCTTTTATTTTATTTTCCAAAAGCCAACCCAACTCCCCCGCATTCCATCCGACGTTTAGGACTTCAATCTCAAGTCCTCCTCGAACGTTAACTCCACCTTACTGTGTTCCTCAAGAGATCGATACTTGGGATTCATTCCCATTTTATATTACTTGAACGATCGGTACACTGCCGTTTCGTGTCGCAGTCGAGCTACCGCCTATAGCGGTGTGTGAGATTTGCGCCATCAGGATGCGGGCTTCGAGGTGCACGGGTACATGGATGCTGACTACGGGGGAGATTCGGATGATCGAAAGTCGACATCTGGATTTGTCTTCATGGCGGGCACTACAGCTATATCATGGTGCAGCAAGAAGCAGGATTCCATATCGGTCTCCACCACGGAAGCGGAATACAAGGCTTCGGCCTTGGCAGCTCAGGAAGCCATCTGGCTTAGGAGGTTGGTGGGAGACGTCCACAAGGAGGTTCGGGAGCCGACTCTGCTCCGCGGTGACAACAAGAGTGCTCTCAAACTGGTCACCAATCCAGTTTGTCACGCTAGGACCAAGCATATCGAGATCGAGCACCACTTCATACGGGAGAAGGTGCTGGAGGGATCTCTTTCGGTCGAGCATGTGCGGAGTGCGGACAACGAGGCGGACATCTTCACAAAGGCGCTGGCGAAAGGGCCGTTCACACGGCTAAGGAGCCTACTGGGGCTAGTTTCAACTTCCCACTTCAAGGGGGAGTGTTGAAATTGTTGAAGTGGAAGTTAGAGGACTTTTGGACCTGGGCGGTCTGGGAGGAGGTCGGGCGGTCTGGCGTGACCGCACGGCCTGGCAGTCTGCCTCTGCGGTCTGGCTTGTCTAAGCCTAGCTGCGGTCTCCTGGCTTGATCGCTGGTATGGGTCCAAGGCGGCTGAAGGTGAAGGCCGCGCGGTCTGTCTGTGACCGCGTGGCAGGTTGATCGTCTTCAGGTGTGCGCAGTCTGTGCGTGACCGCGTGGCGTGCTGTCTTCTTCAAGGCTGTGATGGTCTGGTGTGACCGTACAGTTTGATCCAGGTTTTCCAGAATGCGGTCTGGTGACTAACCAGGCTTTCTGGTGATGTTCGTGGACTAAGGGACTTAGTCGCGCGGTCTCAGTTCGCGATCTCAGGAGGAGACTGGTATGCGAGCTGGATGTTGTTCGCGGTCTCAGGAGGAGACCGGCATGCGGACAGGAGTTCGCGGTCTGATGGCGAACTGGCAGTGTTCGCGGTCCCTGGCGAGCACAGGTGGTGAGCAGCTTCGTGGCGGTCTGGCAATCTCCTTGTGGAGTCGCGATCTCACTATGAGAGTGGCGGTCTCTCATGGTTTGGTTGAAGCTGGCGAGCTCACCTAAAATGAAGCAGGAGTACTATTGCTGATCGCGCGGTGTGACCGGTAAGGTCGCGCGGTCTGGAGGATGGTGATCCTATCTCATAGGGTGGTGACTGGATCAGGTCTCACACCTATAAATAGGACCCATCGGCAGCAATAATAGAGACACACCAAGTGTAAGCTGAGTTCTCTTCTTTCCTGCGTTCTCTATTTGAGTGATCGGGCGGTCTGCTGATTGAACTCTTATTGTGCAGCTTCTGCGGATAGTGCGGGCAGCAGCGATCACCTCTTCCTCTGAAAGTGTTCGGGCGCTCTGTGGCTTGGAGTTGTGTTCCTGTAGTTCGGGAGAATCAGGAGTTCGGAAGGAGGGGTGCGGTCTGATCAGCGGTCTGGTGTTGTTCTGAGATCGGCAGCGGGTTGCGGTCTGGCAGGTTGCTGAGGTCGTAGGGAGACCGCGCGGTCTCAAGTTATCTTCAACTTGTATTTTTTCCTTTGGTGTTTGTGCTTGCGAAATCATGTCTCGCCAAGCATACCTTGCCTTGTAATTTGAAGTTGCTATCAATAAAGATCACTTGTTTGCCTCCATTTGCTTCTGGTTGCTTGGCTTGTGAACTCTAAGTTGTATGATTCCTGCTCACTTCATAAAGATTCGAAAAATTTCACAAGAATTCTGTGGAAAAGAATGGATCAGGCAGTGTTTCTCTGCTCCTAGAACTCCTCAACAAAATGGGGTAACTGAAAGGAAAAATAGAACCCTAATTGAATCAGCCACTATATTGCTTGCTGATGCAAACTTGTCACTCTCTTTTTGGGCAGAGGCAGTGAACAGAGCAAATTATGTGTTGAACAGAAGCCTGATCATAAGCTTAAGGGTAAAACTCCCTATGAATTACTCAAGAATAACAAGCCTAAGGTTAACTATTTTAAGATATTTGGCTGTAAATGCTATGTGCATAACAATGACAAGAAGTATCTAAGGAAGTTTGAAGCAAAAGCTGCTGAAGGCATATTCCTTGGACATTCTCTTTCTAGTAAAGCATACAGAGTTTACAACAAATTTACTCTTAAGATAGAAGAGTCCATGCATGTATCTTTTGATGAGACTAACATATTAAATGAGGCGAGGAACATCACCTATACCAAAAATAATTTGCAGGTACCAGTTCTATGTAAAGAACTTAATGGATTAGATCTACAGAAAGAAGATTCTCCACTTCCATCAACTCAAAATCTTGAAGACAGTGAAGAAGAAGATCATCCAGAAGATCTTGCTAACAAATCAAATCAAGTGACAGCTGAACAAATTCCTCAAGTGGAAACCATTGCTGAACCAACTCCAACTGTTGATCACATCACAGTTAGAGATCATCCAATATCTCAAGTAATTGGATATATTTCAGCAGGTGTTCAAACAAGGCATCAACTACAACAAAATCAGATGCACACTTGTTTCCTATCCCAGATTGAACCTCAATCCATAAAAGATGCAGAACAAGATCCAAATTGGATTCTTGCAATACAAGAGGAGCTCAATCAATTTGAAAGGAACAAGGTATGGGATTTGGTTCCAAGACCAAAAGGCCATCCAGTCATTGACACCAAGTGGGTCTTCAGGAACAAGCTAGATGATCAAGGCATAATCATCAGAAATAAAGCAAGATTGGTAGCCCAAGGATATTCACAGGAAGAAGGAATTGACTATGATCAAACCTTTGCTCCTGTTGCAAGACTTGAAGCTATAAGGATTTTTCTTGCTTTTGCTGCCTTCAAGAAGTTCAAAGTCTATCAGATGGATGTGAAGAGTGCATTCTTGAATGGAGACATCAAAGAAGAAGTCTATGTGAAACTACCACCAGGTTTCATCTCTCCAACTCACTCCTCTTATGTATTTAAGCTTAATAAAGCTCTCTATGGTCTCAAGCAATCTCCCAGAGCATGGTATGAGACCTTAACTAATTTTCTTTTGGAGAATAATTTCTGTAGAGGCATGGTTGATAAAACCCTATTTTTCAGGATACATAAAAATCAAACTTTACTAGTTCAAATATATGTAGATGATATCATATTTGGCTCTACTGATTCAAATCTATGCAAAAGGTTTTCTAACCTGATGCAATCTAAATTTGAAATGAGTAGTATGAGTGAGTTATCATACTTCCTTGGTCTTCAAGTGAAGCAAACTCCAAATGACATATTCATATCACAATCTAAGTATGCTAAGGAATTAGTGAAAAGATTTGGTATGTCTGATGCTTCCACCATGAAAACACCCATGCCCTCCAATGTTATTGTAGATAATGATGAATCAGGGAAACCTGTTGATCAAAAAGTCACATACAATTGACTTTCCCGCATATCCGCTAGCAAATCACCACACCCAAGTTATCAGTGGATATTGAAATAAAATGGAGGAAGATACAAGTAACCAACGAAGATGGTAGAGATGAATCGGCATGATTCCTTCGAAATGATCTTCTCAAGCTTTTCATATTTTGCCAGTTCTCCCTCATTACTTTATTTAATAGCAAGTACGCCTGATATAATGTTTTCTACCTGTATTTGTGCTAGGTTCCAAGTTAACCCAAAGAATCTCACCTAATTTTGTTAAAATGAATTTTGAGATATATAAAGGGTTGTCCAAATCTAGGACTCTGGTATCCAATAGCATCAGAATTTGAATTAACTGGATTCTCAGATTCTGATTATGCTAGATGCAGAGTAGACAGGAAAAGCACATCAGGAACTTGTCAGTTTCTTGGTGATAGGCTTGTGTCTTGGTTTTGTAAGAAAGGAGGATTCTCAGATTCTGATTATGCTGAAGCAGAATATATTGCTGCTGGTAGTTGCTGCTCACAAATATTGTGGATACAAAATCAACTTCTAGATTATGGTATCAATCTAAATAAATAAATTATATTTTGTGACAATACTAGTGCAATATCTATAACACAAAATCTAGTATTCCATAGTAGGACTAAACACATAGAAATTAGGCACCACTTTATCAGAGATAATATGGATAAAAATAAAATTTGCCTACAATTTATTCCTACTGACTTACAAAGAGCTGATATTTTCACCAAGCCTTTGGATGAAAAGAAACATATCTTCTTTATAAATCAGCTAGGAATGATAGATGGAGATTCAATCTGTTAAAAATTAAATTTTCTACTTATCCCATCTTTTCATCGAACTGATATCGACGAAATCTAGTCTTTCGTCGAACGGAGATCGACGAAGTCATCTAGATCGTCGAACTGAGATCGACGAAAAATTATTTTTCGTCTAACCCAGTTTTGATGAAGCTTTTTTTATATCTTTCCTTATAATCAAATCTTTTATTTTCACTGAATGCCTACAGAAATTGCCTCTCTTTCTAGTTCCTTTGCACTTGATCTCTATTTTCTTTTGCAGGAACAATATCAATATTTCTTCAAAAAATTGCATTCTTCCCTACCTCTTCAAATGTCCCTTCTTCTAGGGGCCTAGCTTCAGGCCTTCCTGAAACTAGGCAGGGGGAGAAGTTTCTTGAAGAAGCTCCTTTTTGTTAGGGGGAGTTACTTTCCTTTTGACAGGGGGAGAAGTTCTATGAAGAAGCTCCATATATGATGCAGTTTTTGCTCAGGGGGAGATGTTCTATGAACTAGGCAGGGGGAGAAAGCTGAAGAAGCTCCAGTCTCAGGGGGAGATGATTTATGAAAGAGGGAGATGATGCATGAAAAACTACATATGTTGCAAATTCAGATGCAGTGTTTGCTCTACCTTAATACAGATTCAGATAATCAATTATTGCTACAGCTCAGTTAATCAAACCCAAAACTCAGAGAAAGACAATATCAGAATTCAGAAATTCAGAAAGCAAGAATTCAGAAAGACAAAAGGTTCTGATTGTTTGTTATTATTATTTCTGTTTTCGAATGTTATGTTTCTAAACTCAGAGTATCATATTTCTTATATATCTGCTGAAATGTTTATAATTTGTCAGATATATATACTCTGTGTTTTGTTTGTTTTAATTTTTGTCAAATAGTGTCCTAACCCAAATAGGGGGAGATTGTTGGAACAACCCTATTACTGATTTGGGCTAGGATCACTATCTATTTATTAGGACTAAGTTGACCCCAATGTATAGTCTTAAGGGTCAAGGTTTTAGGTTGTTAGAACTTAGGAAAAGATAAGTTTTCTGCGTTCGACGAACTCCATACTGCGTTCGACGAACTCCATCCTGCGTTCGACGAACGACCTGCTCCTGCGTTCGACGAACTTGCCAAGGTTCTGCGTTTGACGAACTCCTCTCTGCGTTCGACAAAATGCTCTCAGCGGTCGACGAAAGCTCATCTCAGCGGTTGATTAACTTCAGTCTCAGCGGTTGACCAAGTCTCAGCGTTCGACGAACCTCTCAGTCTCAGCGGTCGACGAATTTGCTCAGTTCAGCGGTCGTCAAATTTGTCAAATCTCTGCATTCGACAAAATATCATTCAGATCGACTAATTCAATTCTTCCAGCCATATTCAGTTGAGGTCGACGAACTCAACATTGTGTTCGGCGAATTTATTCTGATCGACAAAAATTCTCTTCAGCAGATTTATTTTAGAAGATCAGTTATATTATTCTCTGAACTCAGATCTTTCAGCAACGGCTCTATTTCTTCCAGATAAGTCAGGATATTATATTTCCTTTTATTATTCTCCTATTTCGAAAATAGTCGTTGACATTTCTTTGGAAAAGGACATTTTCATGGAAAAGGAAAAGAAATAAAGCGTGTCAGATTTGTAGTTCCCAGGATATCTCTTTCAGAATATTTTATTCCTTAAATCAAGGGATTTGAATTTGAAATCAGTCAGAGATATATTATCAAAAGAGAAGAAAGAAGGCATACAGCAATTACATCATATTACAGAACAACAAGATAGCAATAGAAAAGAAGAGAGGAAGAAGAAAGGGTCGGGAAAAGATATACAGAAATTGCACGGGCGGCGCAGCGTCTTCTCCAAGCTATATTTTATCTGTTAATATCGCACGGTCTGCGCACGATCGTGCATTCGACCGTGCGTGACCATTTTTCAGCCTGTTTGCTATAAAAACAGGAATTGAGGCAGTCAACAGGAGAGAGCGATAGAGTACGACCGGGAGCGATTAAGATAGCGGGAAATCTCTTCCTTCCCGCTGCTCTTGAGGGATGAAGGCTTCCCCATCATCTCCTCCACCATCAAGGCCATTTCTGGTGATTTCCACCTCCATCCTTCCATCCGGGAGCATTAGGAAGCTTCATCCACCATTAGCTCAAGCATTCCTCGCCAAGGAGACCAAGGAAGCGCTGAAGTTCGTAGGAGCGGTGACAGCCTCCTTCGAGCCAAGCTCACCATCTGAGGGCCAAGTCCGGAGAGAGCCCGACAACCTCTCATTCCGGTCGTGAACCCAAGACGTGACTTCTTCTTTGTGGTCCTCTCTAACCTTGAATGCTTATACTTCGTTTTTGTGTTGTATGAATACTTGTTAAGTTAATCTTAAGGATTATTGCTTTCGTTCATATGCACTGATGTTGTGGTGGCATGAATAGCCCCTTTGTTCCTAGTGATTTTCTGAGTTACGTTGTGGGTGAAGACACTAGCAATTGCTAGTGGTGATGTTTTGAGAAGAGGTGTGTGCGACCCTCAACCGTCATAGTGATTTCCCGTCCACGCGCCTTTCGAAGCACGACATCGCGGCCGTTGTACCCATCTCGCTATGCGAAGTGGAGTTTTGACCCGCATATTTCTTCATTCTGCAATAGCGTAGTAAACCAAATCAAACCCCCCGTTGTTACTTATTAATCCTTTTAACTGATTTCCTGTTTAGAGCAAGTCGTACTACCCAACTTGCGGTCCTTTGAGAACGATATTCGGGGAGTCCCTCCCTATTTTATTACTTGAGCGACCGGTGCACTGCCGTCGTATCGCATTTTGTGCCTGCTAATTAGCAGTGCCGAAATAGCGCATCAAGTTTTTGGCGCCGTTGTTGGGGACTGCAAGCGTGTGTGATTTGTTTTTCTTTGGAAATTTGTTTTAAGGTCTTTTTTTTTATTATCTGCTTTCGTGTTGAAGAAGTGTATGCATAGAAGAGAGCCCGGTGAGTGTGCAGCATTTGACCCTGAGATAGAGCGTACTCTGCGGGTGCGTCTACGTGCTACTGCCACCATGGATGTTAATGGAAATCAGGCTAATCCCGGAGTGGGAAATGCACCGGCCGTGGCTCAGGCTGCTGACGAGAATGAAGTGGCTAGGCTACGACCTAGGACTATGAGAGACTACACTACACCCACTGTTGGGAGTGTGTACCCTGGATTTGGCCCAGCTATCACCAACAACAACTTTGAGATAAAGCCGGCCATCCTGAACATGATCCGCAATCAAGCCCAGTTCTCTGGATTAGCAAGTGAAGACCCCCATCTTCACTTAATTGAATTCGCAGAAATTTGTGGAACATTTCGTTATGCAGGACTGGCTGACGAGACGGTGAAGCTCAGGATATTCCCTTTCTCTCTACGTGATAATGCAAAGGCGTGGCTCCACACGATCCCTGTCGGTACAGCTACCACTTGGGACGCCCTGCAAGAAAATTTTTTGGCAAAGTTTCACCCTGTTGACAAAGTTGTGAACTTGCGGAGGGAAATAGCAACCTTCCAACAGCTTGATCAGGAGGCTCTCTCAGAAGTTTGGGAGAGGTTCATGAACCTTCTCTGGAAATGCCCCCAGCATGAGCTGCAACCATGGGCCATAGTAGAAAATTTTTATTTTGCTATTGAACCTAACTACAGGGCCATGATTGATGCTGCTGCAGGCGGAACTTTGATGAACCACACCCCTGAAGAAGCATTACGGATCGTCCAAGACACTGCCAATCATAGTTCCTTTTGGACTGCTGGAAGAAACGCTCCAAGGAACACTCGCGGTCTTTTTGAGGTGAACACGTCTGGTACACCTGCTGAAAGTACCATGCTACTTAAGAGGCCTACCCTCCCTTCTGCCTCAGTGATGATGATCTCATGTCAAGGTTGTGGAAACCCAGGGCATCATGCATATGAGTGCCCCACAGGTGAGCAACCTACTGAAGTTTCTTTTGATGAAAGTGTTAATTATATTAAAGATCAAACTCAAGGAGCACCGTTCAATAACACTTATAACTCGGGCGTGAGAAGTCATCCGAACTTCTCTTGGAAACAAAATGTTCCAGGCCAACGATCGCAAGGAGGCTCGCAACAATACGATGCTCAAGCCTCCGGTAGCCAACTGCGGCCGCCTCAACCGAGTTATAATCAAGGTGCCCCAACTCTTAAGAAGAGCAACCTTGAAGAAATGATGGAAAGGTTTATGCATGCCGCGAACTCTAACATGGTTAACCAAACCGCGTCCATGCGCAACTTGGAGACGCAATTGGGCCAATTGTCTCAATTGTTAACCGAGCGGTCGCAAGGGACCCTTCCTAGCAACACAGAAAAAAATCCTATAAATCAAGGGAAGAGTCTCACCGACACGGATATGGTTGACCCAAATGAATTAGTAATCAATTGTTCTATTAATAATTTCCAAATTGCTGCCTTATGTGACTCCGGATCATCCCGCAACGTCCTTGCATTGCAAGACGTGGCTAAACTGCAACTCGAGATGAACCCGGATGATCGTAAGTCTTTGGTGCTCGCTAATGGGACCATTATTCAGTCGGAGGGAGAAGTGAAGAATGTTGAAATCATGGTTGAGGGGACGGTGGTGGTCGCTGACTTCCAAGTGTTGGGACCCCAGGAGAATAACTCTATCCCCATCTTGGGAGTGCCGTTCTTGAAAGAGAGCGGTGCCACTTTGGATTTTTCCGCTGGGAAAGTTATCATCCCTACTTGCCCCAAAATTGTGACTGAAACATTGCCTTGCTTTTCCCAAAGTATTTCTGATAAATCTCTTAGTGATGCAGGAATCAAGGTTGAAATAGTATTGTTGGACGAAGAAAGGGAGGAGAAACAATCATGCGGAAAAGAAGAAGAAATAGATTTGAGAAAGGAATGTGACCCGGAAAGGAAGGAAGATCTGGTGTCTGAACCCATTCAGCTGAACTTAACTCGGGACAATGTCCCATTCTTATCTAACAATAAATTTTGTAATAAACTTTTCAAACAGACGGTCTCTTGGGCCGACCCAGTTGCCACTACGGTAACGGGAGTGACGCCACCCACCACTATGGTGGGAAAATCTGACGACTACCAACGCTGGCGCTCTCCTACCGTGGAGAAACTGAAACTTGAAAGAAGAGAGCGTAGTGCTCGCTCCACTGCTTCCAGTGGCAAGTTGGCAGAGGCTAGGGGAAAATTGGGTAATACCAATTTTGTCCCTAAAGCTTTCACCTCCAGCCTACAAGCCACTGGGGACGTGCACTACAAAAGCACGTATAGCTGAGTTCCTTTTTCTTATGCTGTGATCTGTGTCTGTGAAACTTTTCTCTAGATTCTCTGCTATTTGAACAATGATTAATACAGGTATTTGGTCCACCTTAAAGGACGTTAAACAAAAGGGCTTCTTAGGAGACAACCCATGGGAACCACCCTGTTCCGTCTATCTTTTTAATCCTTTTGCGTATTGTTATTTCAGTTTTGCTAACTTTGTAGGTGAAGCTATGCTCTCGCGTGGAAGGAGATTTATTTTTAAAGAAATTGGACGCACTTCTTGCATGCTCCTTTGTGAGCATAGGTCAACTCTTCCCATCTCTTACTTATGTTTGAATTGCTTATTTTAGATGTTCTCAATCAAGTCTGGGGGAGAGAGCGAGCTGTGCACGTGCACGTACGTTGCATGACATGCTAGAATGTGCTGAGTTAGGATTTATATTTTGTTGCATACACTTGCACCTAGTTCACGCGCACTTGATCACGCGTGCTTATTGGGTATCGCTGCGAGGTTTTCCCGCTCATAAGAATTGAATTGTTAGTGTTTGAGTGAGGAGTAGAGAAAAATGTTGACTCGAGTAGTGCTCTAGTCATGTGCTCCCGTCACACCTAGAAATTCAATTAGGGTAGAATATAAAATTCAGAGTTGTAATGTAATTATTTCTGTTATAGTAGATGAAATTTATTTTACTTTAGTGGTGAATCCGGTGAATCCAACGGTAGCAATAGGTCGAGTGTAGCAGACAAGTAGTAGCTTATTACTAGGGTCGAAAGGAAAGGACAACCTTTCTCGGTGGCTAGAACTTGCACTAGGCGACTCTCGACACGATTGTGTTGAGGTACTCGTCATGAATGTGATATAGGTCATCTCTTGATCCGTTTGTGCTTTTGAAATCCTTACCTACGTAATCACCATTGGCAAGCCCATTTGAGCCAACTCTTCCTCCTTGTTTAGATCCACTAATAATGTAACCAAAGCCATACAGTCAAACCTATGTTCGCACCAACCGTTGAGCTGAAAGAAATTTCTTTCTCGATCGCATTTGGTGTCATCTATGTTGTGTATGGCAGCTTTAATTTAGCTAAAGGAGTCGTTTTGTTGCGCTTAAAATGTTCTTTTGCCAAAAAAAGAAAAGAAAGAAAAGAAAAGAAAAATAAAAGAGTTGTGCAATAATAATTTTCTCGCGGCAAAATTTTTGTATATCTGGCTCAATGCGCACCTAATGTTCAGTTAAAGTCCGGGGGTGTCGTGTAAGTACTGAAAATGTTGTATTGGTGAATGTCATTCTCTTGAGTGCGATGGTTGTGTTGAGTGCGATTCCCATCGTCCTTCTACTTACCTAGCCTATACTCAACCTAAGCCCAATAATTGCCTGTAAGTCCTATTGATTTTAGATACGAGTCGTCTCATGCAGTAGAGAGAGTGCGAACGTGCAAGCCTATGGACACCGACTTTGATGGATTTCTTAGGAGATTGTCCCTAGCTTCGATTTGAGTAATACTTTACTCATTAGTCACACTATTTTCCCTTTTTTGCGCGACCGAAAGATTCACCAGGATTCACCATCCAAGTAAAGTAAATTCCAAACTACTGTTTTAGAAATAATTAGATATAACCTTGAGTTTAATTCTGTTCTAATGTATTTCTAAGCACGAGAGCATGCGGACTTCGCATAATTCTCTACCGCTCAAACTCATGCTAACATTCAATTGTTCTGACAGGAGAGCTGAGTAGTTTGCCCGAGACGTGCAAATGGTTAAGTCTGGGGGTGTGATGAGTCCCATATATATATATATATATATATATATATATATATATATATATTTGGACCTATTTGGGCTGATATTCTAGTGTTTGCACCACATTTTAGGCACGTTTTCATTTATATGTACTAGTTCATGCTAGGTGCACTATTAAGCCCATTTCGGTGTGCAATTGCATTCCTTGTTGTTTGGGGTAAGCACATTGTGCTCCCCTTCCCTTTTTTATGTATTCTTTCTGTGCTGGACGTGTATTCCCAGCTGGTATATCTTGTTTGCAGGTGACCTGATCGTCCCGTTTTCCCCTAAAAGTAACTTCTATGCATATCGCACGGTCGTGCGTTTCCTTGACGCACGGTCTGTGCGATCGTGCGTTTGTTTCTGGGAAGAAAATGGAGCGTCAGAGTTTACTCGTGCGTTTTAACGCACGGGCGAATTCGCCCGTGCGTGAGTAAAACGCACGGTCGACCTGTATCTTTGTGATTTCAGAGCGTCGGATTTTACCCGTGCATTTGAACGTACGGGCGGCGTTGGTCGTGCGTGAACAAATCGCACGGGCGGCGCAGCGTCTTCTCCAAGCCATATTTTATCCGTTAATATCGCACGGTATGCGCACGATCGTGCGTTCGACCGTGCGTGACCATTTTTCAGCCTTTTGCTATAAAAAGTAGGAATCGAGGCAGTCAACAGGAGAGAGCGATAGAGGACGACCGGGAGCGATTCAGAGAGTGGGAAATCTCTTCCTTCCCACTACTCTTGAGGGCTGAAGGCTTCCCCTTCATCTCCTCCACCATCAAGGCCATTTCGGGTGATTTCCACCTCCATCCTTCCATCCAGGAGCATTAGGAAGCTTCATCCACCATTAGCTCAAGCATTCCTCGCCAAGGAGACCAAGGAAGCGCTGAAGATCGTAGGAGCGGTGACAGCCTCCTTCGAGCCAAGCTCACCATCTGAGGGCCGAGTCCGGAGAGAGCCCGACAACCTCTCATTCCGGCCGTGAACCCAAGACGTGACTTCTTCTTTGTGGTCCTCTCTAACCTTGAATGCTTATACTTCGTTTTTGTGTTGTATGAATACATGTTAAGTTAATCTTAAGGATTATTGCTTTCGTTCATATGCACTGATGTTGTGGTGGCATGAATAGCCCCTTTGTTCCTAGTGATTTTTTGAGTTACGTTGTGGGTGAAGCCACTAGCAATTGCTAGTGGTGATGTTTTGAGAAGAGGTGTGTGCGACCCTCAACCGTCATAGTGATTTCCCGTCCACGCGCCTTCCGAAGCACGGCATCGCGGCCGTTGCACCCATCTCGCCGTGCGAAGCGGAGTTTTGACCCGCATCTTTCTTCATTCTGCAATAGCGTAGGAAACCAAATCAAACCCCCCGTTGTAACTTATTAATCCTTTTAACTGATTTCCTGTTTAGAGCAAGTCGTACTACCCAACTTGCGGTCCTTTGAGAATGATATTCGGGGAGTCCCTCCCTATTTTATTACTTGAGCGACCCGTGCACTGCCGTCGTATTCGCATTTCGTGCCTGCTAATTAGCAGTGCCGAAATAGCGCATCAGCTGTGTGCTCTCTTTGTGTTTTTTTTACTACTCACTCAGTACACATATATATATCACTATTTTAATTCCGCTATAAAAATAAGTGAAAAACTCTTTCATACTATATTCACCCCCCCTCTAGAGTAAATCTAAGATCTAACCTCACTTTCAGGCCGGTTCAAAAACCCTATACAGGTATGCAATGCTACCTCCTCCTCTTCAAAGACTCTAGACAGGACGAATTGGGAATGACGAGTTGGTCTTCAACGGAGAGGATGTCTCCTAGGAGGTTCTGAAATCCTTCCGAGAAATAGAGATCGTCTCCTTCGTGACCCCCGAACTGCTCTGCGATAACTTCTCCTCTTCTTCCAAACTCCATGTGGCTGCCTTTCATGGTTTTTCTGCTGGGCTGAAGAAGACAGCATTGGTTGAAGAAGACAGTGGCATTTAATTTTTTTCTCTCCAAAATTCTGAAGATCTGCTTTACCCATAACCAAGACTTACATTTTTATGAATTCATTGCTATAATATTGATGCAATTTATTCACCTTTTATATATTGGATTACTATGTGAGCTTCAAAAAATAAGCCTTGTTAGTTATTTCTAAAAAAATTGAGGTGCATTTCTGTATAAAGGTTCCATGATGCTACTGCTTAATTGGTTCAGCTATAATTGTTGCATAATGATGATGCATTTCAATTTATTGTCACCCTGCTTTGCTTTTAAATCAACTAATAATCATTATTTTGTGTTTGTGCGATCGTAGCAATACAGTTTATTGCGAAGCTATTCTATTTGACTAATAATCACTATATTGTGTTCGTTATCAAGTTTTGGTTTTACTATAAATTTCAGGTGAAATAACTCCAACACAAAGCACCCGCGACAAATTCAGCACCTGGAAGTGCATTTCCCTCGACATTTTTCATCTCCTCCACCTGGACTCATATGTTTACCAATAATAATTAGAAATTTTGGGTTTACTAGGAAGTTGTTTTTTTTAGCTGAAGAACAACATCAATTTAAATAAATAATTTGTATTTCTATACTTTTTCTCATGTTTAGTGTTCTTTAATGAAAAAAATGATAATATTATTGTCCTGAGCAATGTTGAAGAAGTTAAACAGTGAACTTTCACCCATAATATGCTTCTTCATGTATTTATCTAAATGTTAAACAACGAACTTTCCCCAAGGTGGTGACATGAGACATGGATTGCCACCCACAAACGCGTTCTCCACTTCCACAATCGTTCTCAGGTTAGGAGTTTTTTTGGGTGGTCTCATTTATGATTTCATATTTTTGCATGGTGCTGTTTTCAGTTTAGGCAATAGTTGGTTCTATAATTTTTTGGTGATCTTAGGGTTTAATGGTTTCCATTTGGTGCAGTTTTACTAACATTTACTAATATTAGTATTGTTATGCTTATGCTAGGATGAAATTGAAACAAATATAATAATCTTCAAACACCACAAAGGACTAAGCAGATAGAAAATTGTCAAATTAAATTGATATTTCTGAAGAGAAATGAAACTTTCCTCACTATTTCTGTAAAGTCCATAGTCCATGTAGCTGAACATGCAGCAACGTTCATATAGCAATTAAAACCGTGAACTTTCTTAAAAACCATCAAATTTATTTGTTGAATTTCTTAAATATTATCTCCATTACAGGCTTACAGCTTAACCTATGCATGTAATTGTTAGTGCTTTACTTTCAAATCCTATTTAATTTGTCTATGGATGGACATAATTTCCTCTGCGGTTTTCATTGTAAGGATCATCCCCTTCAGATATCACATTGTGCTCATTGACATATGTATGCGTTTTGACTTAACTTCCTTTGCAGAGGTTTGGCCAAGTCATTTCCTCATCATCGACGACTTCATCCAAATAAACTGGTTTCAGTAATTCTCTGATTGCAGGTCGATTTCTTTGATTGCAGGTTTTATCTAACATAAACTGCTCAAAAAAGTGAAGGAAATTGCGCACCAATTTCTACTTTTTTAGTACATGTACAAATTATTTCATTAATTGAAATCATATGAAAATATCAAATGTGTATGTGCGCTTCCGCTCAAATGAAGAGATGGAATCTTTTGTCGTGATAGTAATCTTCTCCTTTTGTTTACAACTCAAATTTGCGTACATCTGCACGTTTAGGGTGTTCGGAGGTATACCATACCTCACTTCAATAGGCATAACTAGCCCCTGCTTAGCACAAGCTCCATCACTGCATTGAGCGATTTATAACTAATCTCGCATATTTTCTTGCTTTCCAGATTGATTTATGTTGCAAATGCTAAAATCTGTCTCATTTTATTTATGCTTTATCTATTTGGTCTTCAAGATGAACACATTGAATTGCTGAATTAGCATATACATCAAATGCAAGGTGCTTTTAGATTAGGTCTTCAAGATGAACTGCTTTCAGGATGAGATGGTAAATTCAATCCGACGGATGGATTGAAAGGAGAGATTTTAATCTGACGGATGAGATCTTCCCAATGTCCTTTTTTTCAAGCCATGAACACATATTAATATTTCTTTTTAATCAGACGGATGAGATGTGATGAAGGACGTATCATAGCTGACGCACCCGCAACCGACGCAACCCCCGGCGAGGCCGGAATCGCGTGGCTTGAGAAGACCGACCCACTTTGGAAGCCTCGAACCGTCTAATTAATTTTCTTTCATGTTGAATGCTAGTTGTATTTTCTATTGTATTTGCTTTTGAACCTATTATGTGGTGTGCTATTAGCAGGTGTGCTAATAGCCGTGGTCTTCCCCTCATAGTATAAGAGGTGGGAGTTATTTTTAGTGTGCTCAGTTTTTGATGATTAAAGATTTTCACTGTTGCCCTAGCCATCTTCCCCTCTCCGTGTGAGAGAAATCAGTCTGGAAGGACTCGCGCCCGTCACCCGCTTCCCCTCTTCCCGTGAGGAAGACGACCGGCCGGAAGGCTCCGTCCCTGCACCCGGCGTTTCCTACGCCAGTTGGTATCAGAGGTCTCCGTCGACTCCTATGCCCGACGTTGTTTCCTCCCGCTCGCGCGCGCCTCGTCGCGTTCCCGCTCGCTCGCCGCTTGACGCTCCCGCTCGCTGCATCGACGTCGTTTCCTCCCGCTCCGTTCACTCGATGATGCATCCTGCAGATGGGCGACACCCCGCGTGACGACGCCGACTTATGGGCTGTAAACCCCGCATGACGACGCCGACTTATGGGCTGTAACATCCCATTTCCTACTAGACCCCTTAACTTCAATTAGGGTAGGACATGCGGTGAGTGATGTGAGTTTGAGCTTGGTGGTGACCTTGGGATGCACTGAGTTGAGTGAATTCACATGTGATCCACTAAAGGAGGCAGGTCAACTTAGATCAAATAAGCTCAAATTGAACTTACACTTGTGAATTGACCCCACCACCATGTTCCTAAACCTAAAGGAGACATAATTGACCAAAAGTCTCATCAATTGGTCAACCAATTTAGCCAAGTGGACCAAAGTCAAACTTAGGTCAACATAAACCAATCCTTCCCCAATAGACTCAATTCACCCCCCCAAAACATGAAATTGACTTCACCCCTAGTCTTAGAACATCATTGGGGACCTAATTGAATCAAAAGCCCCATCATGGGATCAACAATTTGACCAAATTGACCAAAGTCAACTTTTCCCCAATTTTTGTCAAAATCACACATATTGGTTAAATTGGCCCAATTGGGGCATCACCATGACCCAATCAACATTGGGAGGTGTTAAGAGATCCAAGCTCAACACATTGGACCAGTCAACTCACCAATTGACTAAGTCAACCCCTAAAAGTCAACCATGATCAAAGTTGATCCCTAAAGAAGAAATTAAGGTCCTAAACCAATTCCAATGGGCTAAGGCCCCCAATCTCTGCCAATCTTGCAGCCCAATAGACTAATTACCATGCATGCCCTCAGAAATTAGGAGGAGATGACATGCAAGAGGCTAATTTGGACTTTCCCCCAAATTCAAGAGAGGACAAAGGAGGAAATCATGAATTGAAAGCCACTTGTCCCTCCCCTCCTCTTCCCAAGCCTCCCACTGAGCTCCAACAGTGATTTCCAGCCGAAATTCTAGCAGTGGGGGTGACAAATGGCATCATGGAGGAGCATCCTATGCTTGGCCGAAATCACCTTAATGGCTGCTATGATTAAGCCACCCTCAGCCCAAATTGACTTCACCATTAGCTTCAGAAGGTGGAGAGCATATGAAAACGAGCCTTGGATCACTGCAAATGGTGGAGGATTGAAGTTTTGAGCAAGCTCGCCGGAGAGGAGAAGATTCATGGCCAACCGCCGCCGCCGCCGCTGTCAAGCTCCATTAAGGTCCGGTTTCTCCTCCTCTCCCCTCGTGCTAGCTTCTTAGATCAATTAGGAAGAGAATCGAGCTCAATTGATCTTCATTCTATTGGGAAATCCATGGTGATTTCAGATTTTTAGAACCCGCCGGAAAACACCACTCCGGCCACCCCAAGTCGCTGGACCACCACCCATCATTGGCCCTTGCCGAGAGGAAAGAGGTGGTGGGGTTGATTGGTCATGTAGGTGCTTGGGTTGATGTAGGGAGGCCAAAATATGAGCTCAAGGTCAGGCAAATCACAGCCATTGGCTGGAGGAGGAAGATGAACAGGAGTCATCAGATCTGCTTTAAGATCTGTGCTGGATCAAATAAATATATTCATTTCATTAAATGTATTTCTGTCACACTTTCTCATGAATGTTCACGCTCAGTTTTGTGGCACTTAGAGGCCTATTTAGGAAAGGTTGCCTGAGATAGCTATTGTAGGCCTTGATGTCTATATTCATTTGAAATTTAAATCAGATCATTTGGATCATTCTAGGGCCCACATCACTCATTCTCGTGAGGCTGGTCAAAATACAAACCAGATCTTTGAACTAGTGTAACTTTTTAATGCCCAGTCTGATGGACTTGAGATTTTAGACATGCATGAATGTGCCTCATACCTAGCTTAGGTTTAAATATCAGATTTTTTGGAGATAATTTTTCTATAGTTTTGTTCAAAACTTAGAAAATTAAATAAATGGAATATTTGGAGTTATATAACTCCTAATGATCCCAAATTTTGGTGAGGGCTTCTTTAGGCCATGTATGGACACTGGTTAAATTTTCATCACAAATGCATGAGGATATTTCTCTGAACTTCAAAATGAAGTTTGTGACTTAGGAGGAAATTGGGATGCTAATAGCCATTTGGGGTTTGTTGAGGTTTTAGATGTGATTGAAGATGAGAATCACCTTGCATGTCACTAAAGCTTTGACCATGCATGTGTGGTGACCTAACCATCCAAATCCTAGAGTTTGGAGGTCATTAGAGCTAGAATTATTATGTTTTCTATTTAATTTAAATTGTCACATTTGTATTTTGTTAAGATAAACAATTTGCACAGAACTTGCATGTTGACTTCACTTAGGTTAGGATCATTTCTGGAGGAAGTGACCAACATAACAATTGTAGATCTTGAAGTTACCTTTAAAATGCCACTAATTTCGTGTCATTTGGATCCCTGTAGCTCCCTCAGCACCATTTTGGGTGAGACATGTACACAAGTGAATTTTGTTAAGTTAAATAATGTGTACAGAACTTGCATGTTGAATTTACCTAGGTTAGGCTCATTTCTGGAGGTAGTGATCAACATAACAATTGTAGATCTTGAAGTTACCTTTAAAATGCCACTGATTTCATGTAATTTGGATCCCTGTAGCTCCCTCAGCAAGATTTTTAGTGAGACATGTACATAAGTGAATTTTGTTAAGTTAAATAATGTGTACAAAACTTGCATGTTGATTTTACCTTGGTTAGGCTCATTTCTGGAGGTAGTGATCAACATAACAATTGTAGATCTTGCAGTTACCTTTAAAATTCCACTAATGTCATGTCATTTTGATCCCTGTAGCTCCCTCAGCACCATTTTTGGTGAGACATGTACATAAGTGAATTTTGTTAAGTTAAATAATGTGTACAGAACTTGCATGTTGATTTTACCTAGGTTAGGCTCATTTCTGGAGGTAGTGATCAACATAACAATTGTAGATCTTGGAGTTACCTTTAAAATGCCACTGATTTCATGTCATTTGGATCCCTGTAGCTCCCTCAGTACCATTTTTGATGAGACATGTATATAAGTGTATTTTGATTAAGATAAATAATTGGTAACAGAACTTGCATGTTGATTTTACTTAGGTTAGGATCATTTCTGGAGGAAGTGACCAACATAACAATTGTAGATCCTGAATTTACCTTTAAATTGCCACTGATTTCATGTCATTTGGATCCCTGTAGCTCCCTCAGCACCAATTTTGGTGAGACAGGTATATAAGTGTATTTTGATTAAGATAAATAATTGGTAACAGAACTTGCATGTTGATTTTACTTAGGTTAGGATCATTTCTGGAGGAAGTGACCAACATAACAATTGTAGATCTTGAAGTTACTTTTGAAATTCCACTAATTGCATGTCATTTGGATCCATGTAGCTCCCTCAGCACCATTTTTAGTGAGACATATATAAAAGTGTATCTAGTGTGTTTAGTGATTTTGGCTCAAGCAAATGCCTTGAAGATTTGTCCATGCCTCAGATATGATATCAACCACCTCTAGCTAAGAATTCAACTCATGTACATGAGTGGATTTCTCTGAACTTCAAGTTGAAGTTTTGGACTTAAGGTGTAGGAAAAATTGGGGTGCATTTAGTAAGAATGTAATAAATGATAATTATGGATAAATACACCTTGGATTAATATGAGAATTAGGACCTTGTGCTTTTAGACCAATATTGAGCTATAGTAATTTTCCCAAAATTTATTGATGTCTTGACATAACACTTGTAGTGTAAACCCTTATTGGCACACCAAATGTAACAAATGATAAATAAAGGTAAATACTCCTTGGATTAATGTGAGACTTAAGATCTGGTGTTTTTAGACCAATAATGTGCTATAATAATTTTCCCAGAATTTATTGAAGTCTTAACATAGCACTTGTAGTGTAAACCCTTATTGGCACACCAAATGTAACAAATGATAAATAAAGGTAAATACTCCTTGGATTAATATGAGACTTAAGATCTGGTGTTTTTAGACCAATATCGTGCTATAGTAATTTTCCCAGAATTTATTGAAGTTTTAACATAGAACTTGTAGTGAAAACCCTTATTGGCACACCAAATATAATAAATGATAAATAAAGGTAAATACTCCTTGGATTAATATGAGACTTAAGATCTGGTGTTTTTAGACCAATATTGTGCTATAGTAATTTTCCGAGAATTTATTGAAGTCTTAACATAGCATTTGTAGTGTAAACTCTTATTGGCATACCAATAGTATTAATTGGTAAATGAGGATAAATATCCTTTGTAAAATTATGAAACTTAGGCACTGAAGTTTTTAGGTCAATATGGTACTACTGTAATTTTCTCAGAATTTATAGAGACCTGTAGATGGTAGTTGTAGTGTAATCCCTTATTGGCACACCATTTATGTTAAATAGAAATCATGGTTAAATAATCCCTGGAAAAGGTGAAACTTGGGGTTTGAGGTTTTTAGACCAATACTATGCTAGTGTGAATTCATCATAATTTATAGTGATTCGTAGATGGTACTTATTGCATAAAACTTTACTTTCATCCCATCTATCTGAATAGAAACTATGATTAAGAATTCCCTGGAAGAGTATGAAGTGTAGGCTTTGAGGTTGTTAGATCATTACAAAATGTGAACCTATGGTAATAATTGGAACTCATTTAGATATGATATAATCAAGATTGCACCATAGGAGTCAAATCTAGCTCAATCTCATTTGGTCTGCGAATAGTAAAACTGATTTATATGATTTAGACCACCACTGACCTTCACACATAGAACTATTAACTCTTTGATTATTATGAGGGCTCAGATTATTTGTAAGAACACCTCTAAGGGCATCATGGGAAATAAGGGTTGGGGTGCGTTTAGCAAAGCTATAAGTGCAGGAATTTATAATGATATAAAAAGGAGGTTAGGCCTCATCAAGGGCCCCACAGACAACTCATCTGTGTTAAATGATTATATGGAAGTAAAACTACCCTTAGCCGGGTGAGCCATCTTAAGGTAAATACTCAAGGGAGAAGTCGAGAAATATCTAAGGCAAACCCTGGATTAAGGATGACGAAGAATAGGAGTGTGGGTCTAAGTAAGGTTGAGAATGCTAATTGAATGTGTGCAGTTCCTCGGTGCAGAAGGGAACTCGAGCTTAGAATGTGATGACGGGAGAGTCAGCACCCGGTCACAATTGGTGGTGTTGGAGTTCAAAAGAACTCCCCCACTCCTAAGAGCAAGTTTAACTCATCTTATAGATTTAATGTAATTGGAGAGGAAAATGGGGATCAAGTAGAATGGGGTAGATACCAACAAGATTAAGTGCCTTGGGAAGAGGAAGTTCGGGGTGTCAGCCCGCCACACTTCCTAGTACCGCTGCGAGCCCCTCACCGGGTAACCCTTCAGAAGTCCAAGACTAACCCTAAACTTCTAAGATCAACTAAATTATAAACAAGACTAGTTAAGTAGGAGAACTTGACAAGTTATCTTTCATCCCAAACCAGATCGGGATATAAGGAAGGACTGGGATAGTCCTGCGAGCGGTAAGCTCGGGATATATAAGGAAAGACTGGGATAGTCCTGCGAGCGGTAAGCTCGAGATATAAGGAAGGACTGGGATAGTCCTGCGAGCGGTAAGCTCGGGATATATAAGGAAAGACTGGGAAAGTCCTGCAAGCGGTAAGCTCGAGATATAAGGAAGGACTGGGATAGTCCTGCGAGCGGTAAGCTCGGGATATATAAGGAAGGACTGGGATAGTCCTGCGAGCGGTAGGCTCGAGATATAAGGAAGGACTGGGATAGTCCTGCGAGCGGTAAGCTCGGGATATATAGGGAAATACTGGGATAGTCCTGCGAGCGGTAAGCTCGAGATATAAGGAAGGACTGGGATAGTCCTGCGAGCGGTAAGCTCGGGATATATAAGGAAGGACTGGGATAGTGCTGCGAGCGGTAGGCTCGAGATATAAGGAAGGACTCGGATAGTCCTGCGAGCGGTAGGCTTGTAGTTTAAATATAAGACTAGTGTAGTCTAGCGAGCGGTAGGCTCGTAGTTTAAATATAATACTGGTGTAGTGTAGCGAGCGGTAAGCTCATAGTTTAAATATAAGACTAGTGTAGTCTAGCGAGCGGTAGGCTCGTAGTTTAAATATAAAACTAGTGCAGTCTAGCGAGCGGTATGCTCATAGTTTAAATATAAGACTAGTGTAATCTAGCGAGTGGTAGGCTCGTAGTTTAAATATAAGACTGGTGTAGTCTAGCGAGCGGTAGGTTTGTAGTTTAATTATAAGACTAGTGTAGTCTAGCGAGCGGTAGGCTCATAGTTTAAATATAAGACTAGTGTAGTTTAGCGAGCGGTATGCTCGTAGTTTAAATATAAGACTGGTATAGTCTGGCGAGCGGTAGGCTCTACTTTATAAATGTTGATATAGAATTGCGAGCTGGAGGCTAAGTAGTAAATGGCTAATACATGTTGCTTGTGTATAAGATGTGGTGGGTCTTCGGTTCTGTCTTTGTCGTCACACCGACAGCAGTTCGTTGACTCAGCAGTGCTAGTGGTTTTATGGGGGCCAGGTTGTCTTATTGCGCATCCGACGGGACGGATCCCCTAAAACCTGCCTGGCCAATTCAGTTTATTACGCAGGAGCTCGTGAGTACCGAGTACCGATATCACAGCGTACGTTAGGGCCTAGGTCTGGTAGTGTGACTTACCCACCTAGGTGAGGAGACGCCCTCTCCTCTGCCACCGTTTGACCACGACGGGAGGTGCCCGAGAGGTTAGCCACCTCCAAAAAGATGGAACTAAAGGTTTGTACGTACAGAGTCGTGTGAGTGAGTTGCATGTGTATGAAATAATAATACAAACATTGCATCATTGCATTGCACATCATAGCATAGCATTCTGCACAAACAGAGACCTCATCGTATAAATCTGTATGGGCTCTTTTATACGATGAATTTACTTCTTGTCAGATCCCTTAGCTTATGTGCTTTTGTGTGTCCATATAAGTTAAGGTTACTTTCGTAGTTGCTCTTATTTCTTGTACCTGCTTCTTTATATTGCATTGTCTTTTACTATTTGCTGTCATCCTTACTCTGGTTAGTATAGAAGTGTTACCTTTACTTGCTTAGTATTTATATACCCTGCTAGTATAGACATTTGTCACCTACCTTGTTTCTATTACCCCTTGTTTTTCCTCCGCTTCGTCCTCCCGCATGGTGCATAGGAGTTGCGGGGGGAGGCAGCATTACCTCCAATCTATCCTGCCAGTACGAAGAGTATAACAGCAGGTCCGGCCGGGACCCCACGCCATACAAACCACACTAGCTAGGAGTTAAAAGGTGATAACCAGAAAAATAACAACTAAACGAGAGTACAAAACGTAAGCGGAAGCATTAATTAAACCATTCAAATAGAACTGTCCACTATCATAGGAATGTATCCAGAATAAGAGTTACGACCTTAAGGCCTTACATTCATCCAATGCACAAAACTCCATAAGCATACATCAGCACGCAGGCCGGCCATACATGAATAACAGGAAAAGGGCTGGCCTTCGAGGGCCAACATTGCAAAGGGCCATCGCCCGCTATTTCCCGCTAGGCTCACCTGCACCTGCATAAGAACATTCCACCAAGCGGTGGCAAACAAAGTAACGGTCAGCACAGCTGACCAAATTATAACGACCCCACCCCTTTTCCGGGGTGGCGGAGCTTCTACCCTGCAAGCAAGCCATACTAGCACAAGTACTAAATATAAAGAAAGTGCAACTACACGAGGTGAGGTTTCAAGCACAATCAATCTTCTAGGTTGAGCGTCAAAAGAAGGGAACCTAGGTATGCACATGATGTTGGTTGGGTTCACCCGAAGGTTCCCCACAACCGCCTAAACAACTGCATGAGGCTAACAACATCAATTCATCACAAACGTGGGTACACACAACCGCACGCTCCATGCTCACAAGGCATGCACCAAAGGTACTTCTTCCCGAGCACCAAAACCATCATGAGTCCGGAAACTCTAGATAGAAAAGAGCTTTTGGTCGGTCTAGGCAAAACGCCCTTCCCAACCTCTCCCAAGGTCGCTCGGGTTTACAAGAGATAAATCCCCCTACCGCCACGCCTGGAAACGGGTTCAGTTCAGCCAATTCCCGTGCTCTTGTCATCGATTGAACACACGATGCGGGTATGACATCACCTCGGCCCGTAAGGGTTTAGCACTCGCTAGTGCTACACAAAACATAAGTTACAACACCCAAGCCTTAAAAGTTTACTTTGTAACGACTCAAGACCCAACTCCGCCTTTCGGCCGGAGGGCATGAGGGATCGTTAGGGCTTTATACGTAACCAAAAAGGAGGTACAAGACCACTCCTCAACAATTCTAGTGGCGAAGGTTTGCATTCAACCACTCGCAAAGCATGGGGCTTCCGTTAGGATCTTCACAAGATGCCTACGCTTAAATCCCGCAATACTATCGCATATATCACAGAGTCATTCTCCGGCACGCATTCTAGGCTTAACCTAAATGCAACGTCGCAAATCAAGCATCACCGATTCGGGCTCACGGCCACGAATAGGCTTCACACACAATGCCTAAATCCGCACGACTACCGGATTTTCTACATGCAATATGCCGGGGACGGACACAATCGACCCGGAGTTCCGAAGAACTTGAGGAAATCCTACACTTCACCCATTTGGTGAAAGGGATTCCTCATGCAAGCATACAGAAATGAAGGAGAGGACAAAAGACAAGTCCAAACAACGGGAGAAGAAATCGTTACACTAGGAGCATTCTTTTTCGCCATAGATCCGAGATTCTACACGGAGAGAAACGACCGCACCGGGCTGCACTCTCCAAATCTGGAAACGGCTCGCGAAATGGAGCTCCGGAGCTCCGTCAATGGCGGAATCTCCCTTCTTCTTCCTTGGCTCCTCCTTCTTTCTCTAGGGTTTGGAGAGAGAATGGCTTAGAGAATATGAGGTTTAACCCCCTCTCATCAGCCCTAATAGTCTCCCGCAACTAAACCTAGCCGTTGGATCAATTTCCAAAAGATTTGGACGGTCCGATCTTCTTCTCCGCTCAAAATCGCGGAACAGAATAAACAGGGCGCACGATCACAGGCGCACGGTCAGTGGTCGTGCGCGAAGAGGGAAATGGTCGTGCGCACTATCCGAGACAGAACTCGATTTTCTTCTGAATTAACGCACGATCGCTGGCGCACGATCACTGGTCGTGCGCGAAGAGGACAATGGTCGTGCGCATAAGCCGAGACAGAACTCCGATTCTTTGCGGGTTACGCACGATCATTGGCGCACGATCACTGGTCGTGCGCGAAGAGGACAATGGTCATGCGCATTGACCTGTTCTGGAATCTTGAGCCTATCCCGAGCGCGACACTACCATTCCGCCTACCTCGCTGAACCACGATCTTTGGGGTGTTACAACTCCACCCCCCTTAAAAGAATTTTGTCCCGAAATTTCGAAAACAGTAACAGCAGGAATTTACAGTTTTTAAAGAAAATTTACCTGAGAGAAATAGCTCGGGGTACTCCGCAAGCATCGCTTGCTCTCTCTCCCAAGTTAGCTCCTCTCGGCCGCAATTATCCCACCGGACCTTTACCATCCGAATGGACTTGTTCCTCAACTGCTTTACCTCGGTATCCTTGATGCGTAAGGGTTTGACTTTCGTCGACAACCCACTATCCACCGACACTTTGCCAACCGCAACGATATGAGTAGGCTCTTGCACTGCCTTCCTCAGAACTGAAATGTGAAACACGTCGTGCAGACCGCTCAGCTCTGCAGATAGTGCAAGCCGATAAGCCGCATCACCAACACATTCCACAATCTCAAACGGTCCTAAGTACCTTGGACTGAGCTTTTTCAAGCGTCGGATCCTTGATACCCCTTTGAACGGTTTGATCTTCAAGTAAACTCGGTCACCGACGGTGAACTCTAGGTTCCTATGCTTGGCATTGTAATATTTTGCTTGCCTATCCTGGGCAATCAATAGCCTTTCTCGAATAGTTCGGATCGTCGAAGTTGCTTCCTCAACATCCTTTCGCTTTAATAGCTTAGTATCGCCCGTTTCTGCCCAAGACAACGGCGTACGACACTTCTTACCATAGAGGGCCTCGAAAGGAGCCATCTTTATACTGGCTTGGTAGCTATTATTGTAGGCGAATTCGATCATATAGAGATGATCTACCCACTTCTTTCCAAAATCTAGAGCGCACATTCGGAGCATATCCTCCATAGTCCTGTTGGTCCTCTCGGTCTGTCCATCCGTTTGCGGGTGGAAGGCCGTGCTGAATTTCAATTTAGTGCCCAACAGTTTATGGATAAGCCTCCAATCTTTCGATGTGAAACGCCCGTCACGATCGTTGACGATGCTATGAGGGACACCGTGCAGCCGCACAATACTATCGACACAGAGCTTCGCTAGCTTTTCTACAGAATCATCCTTCCGGTTCGGAATGAAATGCGATACTTTTGTCAGTCTGTCCACGATCACCCAGATGGTGTCGTTTCCATGCTGCGATCTCGGCAATCCGTGCACGAAATCCATCGAAATATCGTCAAACTTCCATTCCGGAATCGGCAAGGACTTCAAAAATCCACCGGGACGTTGACATCCCACCTTCACCAACGCGCAGGTGTTGCACTTGGCCACGTAGAGGGCAATGTCCTTCTTCATACTCGGCCACCAGAAAAGTTTCTTCATGTCCATGCACATTTTTGTGCTCCCCGGGTGGATAGAGTACTTGGTATGATGAGCCTCGTACATCAATTCCTCCCGTAGAGTACCAACGTTTGGGACGCACAATCTGCCATTCTTCCACATAAGGCCAACTTCAAAAGAGAAATCAGCGTTTAACCCGTCAACGGTTTCCGCTTTGTAGCGTTTCATGCTCTCATCCAGCTCCAAAGCCTGTCGAACTCGGTCGGCAAGGTGGTATTGAACCTCCGTCCAGTTCAAGCATGCTGAAGTAGACGCTCTTCGATCAACGCAAATGATCTCCATTTCTTCCAGCTCACGGATTGGACGCTCATCGTGCATCAAAATCCAATTTGCTTGAGCGGGAGCCCGACGACTCAACGCGTCCGCAACTACATTTCCCTTTCCAGGAGTATATTTGATGTCGAAGGTGTAGTCCCCAAGGAACTCCAACCACCTCCTCTGTCGCATATTCAACTCCCTTTGATCTAGCAAGTACTTGAGGCTCTTGTGGTCGGTAAAGATGTCGATCTTCACGCCATACAAATAATGCCTCCAAAGCTTAAGAGCGAATACCACGGCCGCTAGCTCCAAATCATGGACCGGGTAATTCCTCTCGTGAACCTTCAACTGTCGGGAGCCGTATGCAATTACCTTCCCGAACTGCACTAGGACACAACCCAAACCACTTCCTGAGGCGTCGCTATAAATTTCGTAGCCTTCCGTACCACATGGCGAGCATAGAATGGGCGCCGTGGTCAGACGGCTCTTCAGTTCTTCAAAAGCTCGTGCGCACTCGGGCGACCAAACGAACTTATGATCCTTCCTAGTCAGTTTTGTGAGAGGAAGTGCGATCCTCGAGAAGTTTTCCACAAAGCGCCTATAATAGCCGGCAAGTCCTAAGAAACTTCGGACTTCCGCTACGTTTTTCAACAAAGGCCACGCTCGGATCGCTTCTATCTTCGACGGATCTACTGCAATTCCATCTCCACTAACGACGTGACCAAGGAATGCTACTGACGGTAGCCAAAACTCGCACTTGGAGAACTTGGCATAGAGCTGACTCCTCCTCAAGGTGCTCAGAACGGCGTGCAGATGCCCTACATGCTCCTCTTCCGATTGAGAGTATACCAAAATGTCGTCGATAAAGGCGATCACAAATTGATCCAAATACTCACGGAACGTCCTGTTCATTAAGTCCATGAATACCGACGGTGCATTGGACAGACCGAACGGCATCACCGTGAACTCATAGTGCCCAAAGCGGGTACTGAACGCTGACTTTGGAATATCACATTCCCTACTACTAAGCTGATAGTAGCCGGACCTTAAGTCAAGCATAGAGTATACCGTCGACCCAACCCGTTGGTCAAGTAAATCGTCGATTCTCAGAATCGGATAACGGTTCCTCTCGGTCAGCTTGGTCTGCTACTACTAGGACAACACAAAACTGGTCTTAGGCCCCGAATCCTTCAACAAGGTGAAGAACATCTTCGCGCCTTTTCACGGCTTCTCCTATTCGCGCTCACTCGAGATCTATTAGGCAGCATTACCTCCAATCTATCCTTGACTAAGGTAAATGACAATTCGATTCATAACACGAAGTCCTTAGACAAATAGGAGAGCGATGCTCCCACACCAACAGAGCTCTCGTCGAATAGTCGATAATTAGGACAAGGCCTAATTGCACACAAATACAAGACATAAAATTTTGTTGTCAACAGATACAGTGGACATATTTCTATCTTTAACCGCACACGGGGTATAAATCATATTTGGAGATGATCATCCATACCTGTGGCAACATCGCATTTCTGAATGACCTCTTGCTGGCCATAAGAGTAGACTCTCGGTTGGGTAAGAGAATATTGGGGAATCGAAGTCTCCACCGCCTTGCCTTTCTCCATAGAAGCCGAACCCATCACACGAGCATAGTCCACTTCTCCGATTTTTGCTTTTGGGGGACCACTTCGACACACTCGGGCTTTGTGTCCCACCTTTCCGCAAGTGAAACAAATTAAGGAACACCGTGCAGTCTTAACTTCCACAGAGTTGAACTTTCTCTTGTTTCTTCTGAACTCGGACTTGGACTGAGAGACTGGCGCATGAAACTCTGACTTCTTTACATTGAAGTCTTTCGCGCGCTGCATACTCTTCATATCCGTTTCCAGAGATTTAGCTGATTTCACTAAGATGTTGAAGCCGAGTAACTTTGGACCCACAAGCATTAGTCTTAGGTCATCTCGCAGACCATTGTAGAACTTGTTGACCTTGGTTTCCTCATCTTCCCACATAAACCTCTCATAACGATTCCGACTGATGAACTCAATCAGGTACTCATCCACTGAGTATTCTCCCTGCTCTAGGTGTGAACACTGATCTTGTAGTTCAGGAATCTCAGTTAGGGGTAGAAACTTTAGAAGGAATGACTCATGGAAGCTTTCCCAAGAGATTTCGGAAAGTTGTCTCCCGCCAAACTTGTGCAACAACTCTCCTTCCCACCAAAGTCTTGCTTCTCTTATAAGTAGGAAGGTGGTTAAGGTTACCAACATATCTTTGCTTATAAGCATTGACATTAAAGTCCTCTTTATTTCTGACAACCACTCAGCAGCTCTCCCAGGGGATTCCGTCCCCTCGAAGGATGGAGGGTTGAGGCTCAGAAAGTACTTTAATTGCTGGTCACGCGCTCGCCCCACTACTACCTGCGCAACTCGACGTTCCACCCTCAGTTCTACCGCAGGTTCCACTACAGCAACAGTTACAGGGGCCACATCTAGAGTCGGAGTAGTAGGCTGTGCAAGCTGCCCAGACTGAGTGTTAATCATCGCGAAGACCGCTTCAGCGACTAACTTGATCATCTCAGCCGAAGGAGTGGTCGTTGTCACCTCAGACGACCCACTACTTTCAGCAGTGTTACGGGGTTGAGACGGCCCCGCACCACTCCTAGTCACCTATAATCGTGTAAGAGACAATTTAGTGACTGAAAGCATAGCAAAACAACAATCATGGAACGCTCAGGTTCCGCAAACAAGTATGTTTTTCCATTCCTAAGTGGACATTCTTATTAGTTTTTGTCGTTTTAGGTGAATGCACATCCCGTGCACACCACCCCTTAAAAGGAATTCGTCCCGAATTCGCTAAACTACAGATCGACGCCTTAAGTCCGATACCAAATTGTAACATCCTGCCAGTACGAAGAGTATAACAGCAGGTCCGGCCGGGACCCCACGCCATACAAACCACACTAGCTAGGAGTTAAAAGGTGATAACCAGAAAAGTAACAACTAAACGAGAGTACAAAACGTAAGCGGAAGCATTAATTAAACCATTCAAATAGAACTGTCCACTATCATAGGAATGTATCCAGAATAAGAGTTACGGCCTTAAGGCCTTACATTCATCCAATGCACAAAACTCCATAAGCATACATCGGCACGCAGGCCGGCCATACATGAATAACAGGAAAAGGGCTGGCCTTCGAGGGCCAACATTGCAAAGGGCCATCGCCCGCTATTTCCCGCTAGGCTCACCTGCACCTGCATAAGAACATTCCACCAAGCGGTGGAAAACAAAGTAACGGTCAGCACAGCTGACCAAATTATAACGACCCCACCCCTTTTCTGGGGTGGCGGAGCTTCTACCCTGCAAGCAAGCCATACTAGCACAAGTACTAAATATAAAGAAAGTGCAACTACACGAGGTGAGGTTTCAAGCACAATCAATCTTCTAGGTTGAGCGTCAAAAGAAGGGAACCTAGGTATGCACATGATGTTGGTTGGGTTCACCCGAAGGTTCCCCACAACCGCCTAAACAACCGCATGAGGCTAACAACATCAATTCATCACAAACGTGGGTACACACAACCGCACGCTCCATGCTCACAAGGCATGCACCAAAGGTACTTCTTCCCGAGCACCAAAACCATCATGAGTCCGGAAACTCTAGATAGAAAAGAGCTTTTGGTCGGTCTAGGCAAGACGCCCTTCCCAACCTCTCCCAAGGTCGTTCGGGTTTACAAGAGATAAATCCCCCTACCGCCACGCCTGGAAACGGGTTCAGTTCAGCCAATTCCTGTGCTCTTGTCATCGATTGAACACACGATGCGGGTATGACATCACCTCGGCCCGTAAGGGTTTAGCACTCGCTAGTGCTACACAAAACATAAGTTTCAACACCCAAGCCTTAAAAGTTTACTTTGTAACGACTCAAGACCCGACTCCGCCTTTCGGCCGGAGGGCATGAGGGATCGTTAGGGCTTTATACGTAACCAAAAAGGAGGTACAAGACCACTCCTCAACAATTCTAGTGGTGAAGGTTTGCATTCAACCACTCGCAAAGCATGGGGCTTCCGTTAGGATCTTCACAAGATGCCTACGCTTAAATCCCGCAATACTATCGCATATATCACAGAGTCATTCTCCGGCACGCATTCTAGGCTTAACCTAAATGCAACGTCGCAAATCAAGCATCACCGATTCGGGCTCACGGCCACGAATAGGCTTCACACACAATGCCTAAATCCGCACGACTACCGGATTTTCTACATGCAATATGCCGGAGACGGACACAATCGACCCGGAGTTCCGAAGAACTTGAGGAAATCCTATACTTCACCCATTTGGTGAAAGGGATTCCTCATGCAAGCATAGAGAAATGAAGGAGAGGACAAATGACAAGTCCAAACAACGGGAGAAGAAATCGTTACACTAGGAGCATTCTTTTTCGCCATAGATCCGAGATTCTACACGGAGAGAAACGACCGCACCGGGCTGCACTCTCCAAATCTGGAAACGGCTCGCGAAACGGAGCTCCGGAGCTCCGTCAATGGCGGAATCTCCCTTCTTCTTCCTTGGCTCCTCCTTCTTTCTCTAGGGTTTGGAGAGAGAATGGCTTAGAGAATATGAGGTTTAACCCCCTCTCATCAGCCCTAATAGTCTCCCGCAACTAAACCTAGCCGTTGGATCAATTTCCAAAAGATTTGGACGGTCCGATCTTCTTCTCCGCTCAAAATCGCGGAACAGAATAAACAGGGCGCACGATCACAGGCGCACGGTCAGTGGTCGTGCGCGAAGAGGGAAATGGTCGTGCGCACTATCCGAGACAGAACTCGATTTTCTTCTTAATTAACGCACGATCGCTGGCGCACGATCACTGGTCGTGCGCGAAGAGGACAATGGTCGTGCGCATAAGCCGAGACAGAACTCCGATTCTTTGCGGGTTACGCACGATCATTGGCGCACGATCACTGGTCGTGCGCGAAGAGGACAATGGTCGTGCGCATTGACCTGTTCTGGAATCTTGAGCCTATCCCGAGCGCGACACTACCATTCCGCCTACCTCGCTGAACCACGATCTTTGGGGTGTTACATGTAAACAACCTCATGCAAGTGTGGTACCTTAGATCTCCCTCCCCAACTCGGAGACGATGATTCAGTTATATTCGGGGCAAACGGTGCAAATATCGTTGGATGATCAAATATCTGAATTCAGTCGAATCGATTGAAACATAGGATGGCCAAGCTAGTTTCTGGGGGAAAACAAATAACTTTATGAGCTATGAGGACTGGAATTAGATTCCTGCGTGATAGAACTATAATTGGAATTTCTTGAATTTTAGGGCATTCGAAGATAATGTACATACAATTATTGAAAAATCAAGTCCTTTTCATTTTCGATTAATTATATCGAGACCGATATCCATATGCCTTGGGGGATAGTTGACATATAACCAGAGATCTTGAAAAGATGAATTATTGTACTTAACTGTTAAGATGATATGACTTAACCCTACCTAGTTTGATCCTAAATAAAAGGGTAACCGTGATGGCCACATATCAAGAGGTTGGGGATTGGAAGTGATAAACACGGGAATTGATTATCATTGCTACCAACGATATTTGGGTATAACCAAGTCACGAATCGTAATTATCAACTATGAACTTTTGAATGACATAAATAAGCAATGCCATCATATTAGATCGTTGAAAGTATACCTATGGATTAAGCAAATAAGAGAGTACTTATGATGGTTAGAATCATGTCTTGACGAGCCGGGGAATTGAAGGACAATGTCGTTATAATCCCCAGGAATGTTGTATGGTTTGGAGAGTAATATGTGATATTGGGAAATACGACCTCTCGTAAATCATAACTTCAGAGGTTGGATTATGGTTTATACTAGTGATGATCTCACGAGTATAGCGAACTTGGTTATTTATTGACTCATACATATTGGTCGATGTTGAACTGTATGAAAGGATTCAGGAAGGATTACTACATGTGCACATAAGTTGAATTTTCATCATAAATAAGTTCATGCTTATAGTTAGAATATAGAGGTAGGTGTCGACTTAAACGTAAAAAGTTGTACCATGAAAATAGTTACTGGATGGTCATAAAAATTTGCACATGGACTTCTCATATCAGTAGGAAGCTCGGAAATTTTGTTAAAATTAATCCTTGAATAAATGACAGGCTTCCCTCACAAGTACAAATTGAAATTACAACTTGAGAAATTAATTCACTGAAATGTTGACATGAAATGTCATGAGTTTCGATATATGATCTCTCGTGATAGTATAAAGCTAGGGAAATTTTTATTGGAATTAATATTGAGTAAATGACATACCTTCTTCACAAAGTACAATGTGAGGTTACGATTTGAGGAATTATTTTCCTAAATTTTTGATGTTGAAATATCATGAACTTTTGATATGTGATTTATTATATCAGTGACAAACTCTGGGGATTTTTATTAAATTCAACCTCTGAGTAAACTTCGTACTTCATCCACAATGAAGAGCCGGGGTGATAATATAGAATATCCATACCATGGATTGTAATTCGAGAAGTAGACACCTTGAGATATTAATACGAGAATAATGTTCTAGAAATCTGCATATAGACTTTTGATGTCAATATAAATCCCTGGAAATGAGTTCAGGTTTAATGACTGAACAACCCTCAAACTACCTCCACAAGTGGAACCCCATAGACCCGAACTTGAATTTCGGGGATGAAATTATTCTTTTGTTTATTGGGATTTGTAACATCCCATTTTCTACTAGACCCCTTAACTTCATTTAGGGTAGGACATGTGGTGAGTGAGGTGAGTTTGAGCTTGGTGGTGACCTTGGGATGCATTGAGTTGAATGAATTCATATGTGATCCACTATAGGAGGCAGGTCAACTTAGATCAAATTAGCTCAAATTGAACTTACACTTGTGAATTGACCCCACCACCATGTCCCTAAACCTAAAGGAGACATAATTGACCAAAATTCTCATCAATTGGTCAACCAATTTAGCCAAGTGGACCAAAGTCAAACTTAGGTCAACATAAACCAATCCTTCCCCAATAGACTCAATTCTCCCCTAAAACATGAAATTGACTTCACCCCTAGTATTAGAACATCATTGGGGACCTAATTTAATCAAAAGCCCCATCATGGGATCAACAATTTGACCAAATTGACCAAAGTCAACTTTTCCCCAATTTTGGTCAAAATCACACCTATTGGTTAAATTGGCCCAATTGGGGCATCACCATGACCCAATCAACATTGGGAGGTGTTAAGAGATCCATGATCAACACTTTGGACCAGTCAACTCACCAATTGACTAAGTCAACCCCTAAAAGTCAACCATGGTCAAAGTTTAGCCCTAAAGAAGAAATTAAGGGCCTAAACCAATTCCAATGGGCGAAGGCCCCCAATCTCAGCCCATCTTGCAGCCCAATAGACTAATTACTATGCATTCCCTCAGAAATTAGGAGGAGATGATGGCATGCAAGAGGCTAATTTGGACTTTCCCCTAAATTCAAGAGAGGACAAAGGAGGAAATCATGGATTGAAAGCCACTTGTCCCTCCCCTCCTCTTCCCAAGCCTCCCACTGAGCTCCAACAGTGATTCGAGCCTTGGATCACTGCAAACGGTGGAGGTTTAAAGTTTTGAGCAAGCTCGCCGGAGAGGAGAAGATTCATGGCCAACCATCGCCGCCGCCGCTGTCAAGCTCCATTAAGGTCCGGTTTCTCCTCCTCTCCCCTCGTGCTAGCTTCTTAGATCAATTAGGAAGAGAATCGAGCTCAATTGATCTTCATTCTATTGGGAAATCCACGGTGATTTCAGATTTTTAGATCCCGCCGGAAAACACCACTCCGGCCACCCCAAGTCGCCGGACCACCACCCATCATTGGCCCTTGCCGAGAGGAAAGAGGTGGTGGGATTGATTGGTCATGTAGGTGCTTGGGTTGATGTAGGGAGGCCAAAATATGAGCTCCAGGTCGGGCAAATCACAGCCATTGGCTGGAGGAGGAAGATGAACAGGAGTCATCAGATCTGCTTTAAGATCTGTGCTGGATCTAATAAATATATTCATTTCATTAAATGTATTTCTGTCACACTTTCTCATGAATGTTCACGCTCAGTTTTGTGGCACTTAGAGGCCTTTTTAGGAAAGGTTGCCTGAGATAGCTATTGTAGGCCTTGATGTCTACTTTTATTCGAAATTTAAATCCGATCATTTGGATCACTTTAGGGACCACAACACTCATTCTCGTGAGGCTGGTCAAAATACAAACCAGCTCTTTGAACTAGTGTAACTTTTTAATGCCAATTCTGATGGACTTGAGATTTTAGACATGCATGCATGTGCCTCATACCTAGCTTAGGTTTAAATATCAGATTTTTTGGAGATAATTTTTCTATAGTTTTGTTCAAAACTTAGAAAATTAAATAAATAGAATATTTGGAGTTATATAACTCCTAATGATCCCAAATTTTGGCGAGGGCTTCTTTAGGCCATGTATGGACACTGGTTAAATTTTCATCACAAATGCATGACATTTCTCTGAACTTCAAAATTAAGTTTGTGACTTAGAGGAAATTGGGTTGCTAATAGCCATTTGGGGTTTGTTGAGGTTTTAGATGTGACTGAAGATGAGAATCACTTATTGCGTAAAACTTTACTTTTATCCCATCTATCTGAATAGAAACTATGATTAAGAATTCCTTGGAAGAGTATGAAGTATAGGCTTTGAGGTTCTTAGATCATTACAAAATGTGAACCTATGGTAATATTTGGAACTCATTTGGATATGATATAATCAAGATTGCACCATAGGAGTCAAATCTAGCTCAATCTCATTTGGTCTGCGAATAGTAAAACTGATTTATATGATTTAGACCACCACTGACCTTCACACATAGAACTATTAACTCTTTGATTATTATGAAGGCTCAGATTATTTGGAAGAACACCTCTAAGGGAATCATGGGAAATAAGGGTTGGGGTGCGTTTAGCAAAGCTATAAGTGCAGGAATTTATAATGATATAAAAAGGAGGTTAGTCCTCATCAAGGGCCCCACAGACAACTCATCTGTGTTAAATGATTATATGGAAGTAAACTACCCTTAGCCGGGTGAGCCATCTTAAGGTAAATACTCAAGGGAGAAGTCGAGAAATATCTAAGGCAAACCCTGGATTAAGGATGACGAAGAATAGGAGTGTGGGTCCAAGTAAGGTTGAGAATGCTTGGTGAAGAAGGGAACTCGAGCTTAGAATGTGACGACGGGAGAGTCAGCACCCGGTCACAATTGGTGGTGTTAGAGTTCAAAAGAACTCCCCCACTCCTAAGAGCCAAGTTTAACTTATCTTATAGATTTAATGTAATTTGAGAGGAAAATGGGGATCAAGTAGAATGGGGTAGATACCAACAAGATTAAGTGCCTTGGGAAGAGGAAGTTCGGGGTGTCAGCCCGCCACTCTTCCTAGTACCGCTGCGAGCCCCTCACCGGGTAACCCTTCGGAAGTCCAAGGCTAACCCTAAGCTTCTAAGATCAACTAAATTATAAACAAGACTAGTTAAGTAGGAGAACTTGACAAGTTATCTTTCATCCTAAACCAGATCGGGAAATTAGGAAGGACTGGGATAGTCCTGCGAGCGGTAAGCTCGGGATATATATGGAAAGACTGGGATAGTCCTGCGAGCGGTAAGCTCGAGATATAAGGACAGACTGGGATAGTCCTGCGAGCGGTAAGCTCGGGATATATAAGGAAAGACTGGGATTGTCATGCGAGTGGTAAGCTCGAGATATAAGGAAGGACTGGGATAGTCCTGCGAGCGGTAAGCTCGGGATATATAAGGAAGGACTGGGATAGTCCTGCGAGCGGTAGGCTCGAGATATAAGGAAGGACTGGGATAGTCCTGCGAGCGGTAAGCTCGGGATATATAAGGAAAGACTGGGATAGTCCTGCGAGCGGTAAGCTCGAAATATAATGAAGGACTGGGATAGTCCTGCGAGTGGTAAGCTTGGGATATATAAGGAAGGACTGGGATAGTACTGCGAGCGGTAGGCTCGAGATATAAGGAAGTACTGGATAGTCCTGCGAGCGGTAGGCTTGTAGTTTAAATATAAGACTAGTGTAGTCTAGCGAGCGGTAGACTTGTAGTTTAAATATAAGACTGGTGTAGTGTAGCGAGCGGTAGACTCGTAGTTTAAATATAAGACTAGTGTAGTCTAGCGAGCGGTAGGCTCGTAGTTTAAATATAAGACTAGTGTAGTCTAGCGAGCGGTAGGCTCGTAGTTTAAATATAAGACTAGTGTAGTCTAGCGAGCGGTAGGCTCGTAGTTTAAATATAAGTATGGTGTAGTCTAGCGAGCGGTAGGCTCGTAGTTTAATTATAAGACTTGTGTAGTCTAGCGAGCGGTAGGCTCATAGTTTAAATATAAGACTAGTGTAGTTTAGCGAGCGGTAGGCTCATAGTTTAAATATAAGACTGGTATAGTCTGGCGAGCGGTAGGCTCTACTTTATAAATGTTGATATAGAATTGCGAGCTGGAGGCTCGGTAGTAAATGGCTAATACATGTTGCTTGTGTATAAGATGTGGTGGGTCTTCGATTCTGTCATAGTCGTCACACCGACAGTAGTTCGTTGACTCGGCAGTGCTAGTGGTTTTATGGGGGCCAGGTTGTCTTACTGCGCGTCCGACGGGACGGATCCCCTAAACCCTGCCTTGCCAATTCAGTTTAGTACGCAAGAGCTCGTGAGTACCGGGTACCGGTATCACAGCGTACGTTAGGGCCTAGGTCTGGTAGTGTGACTTACCCACCTAGGTGAGGAGACGCCCGCTCCTCTGCCCCCGTTTGACCACGACGGGAGGTGCCCGAGAGGTTAGCTACCTCCGAAAAGTGGGAACTAAAGGTCTGTACGTACAGAGTCGTGTGGGTGAGTTGCATGTGTATGAAATAATAATGCAAACATTGCATCATTGCATTGCACATCATAGCATAACATTATGCACAAACAGAGACCTCCTCGTATAAATCCGTATGGGCTCTTTTATACGATGAGTTTACTTCTTGCCAGATCCATGTGCTTTTCTGTGTGCATAAAAGTTAAGGTTACTTTCGTAGTTGCTCTTATTTCTTGTACCTGCTTCTTTATATTGCATTGTCTTTTACTATTTGTTGTCATCCTTACTCTGGTTATTATAGAATTGTTACCTTTACTTGCTTAGTATTTATATACCCTGCTAGTCTAGACATTTGTCACCTGCCTTGTTTCTATTACCCCTTGTTTTTCCTCCGCTTCGTCCTCCCGCACGGTGCCTAGGAGTCGCGTGGGAAGGCGGGGACAAAATCAGCTTAGTCTTTATGACTAACGGTCGGTTGTGACCGTAGGTACCCGAGTTGATGGAACCCCAGCTAGAATAGGAGACATGACCTGAGGAGCTTGTGCCGCACATTACTTCTACTACAAGACAAGTGTTCGAGAGTTGAGAGTTTGTTTAGCTTCCGCATAGATGTAGAGTGGGAGAGTTTTTGTACTTTGCTTGGCTATTAACCAGGCTTAAGCCCTTTCTCTCCTTTACTTGTTGTACTCATTGATGGACTTTTTATATTTTGTTGAATAAATGTGTGATTGTGGACTTGGTTTTGTTTATTTTCCTCCTTATCTCTTGTTGGCCTGTTGATCGTTCTGCCGGCAGGATCGGCGTCTTGCGGAGGCAGCTAACTCGGGTGTTAGTGTCACCGTAAGGCGGTGGTTCTGGGCATAAGATCCTGAAGCTCTCTAGGTGCAGGAGAGGGATCTTACATGGGCGGCCATCAATGGCATCACCGCTCAACTTGCCACCCTCACCGCCGCCCTCGGCAACCTGCAGCCAGGCCGCAACCTGCCTCCACCTCCCACCGACGCCAACGCTCCAGCAGATCGTCTCTTCGGGCGGCAATACCGTCGTGGCCGCGTGCCTCCGGCTGCACCGCCCCTCCACCCAACCCTTTCCGAGTCCAGCTCCGATGAGGACCTTCCCGATGGCGGCAATCCTTATCGCGGGGGTGACCAACAACCTCATTACCAACCAGGATACCGCTTGCGCGCGGACATTCCCCACTTTCATGGCAACCTGGGCATCAAGGACTTTCTCGATTGGATTTTGGAAGTCGAACGTTTCTTCGAGATGGCCGAGATCGACGATCGCCGCCAAGTGAAGATGGTCGCTTACCGCCTTAAATCTGACGCGGTGGTTGATGAGTCCTGATCATATACACATATTTGGACTCATCTAGGCCGGTTTTCTAGTCGTTTCACTGCACTTTAGCCCTGTTTCAGCTCATATTTGTCTTTCTATGCTAGGTGCACTTCTTGGCCTAATTTGGTGTGTTTTATGCTTATTCCCTTTTGATATCCTTATCGTTTTGTTGAGTGCCACTTTCAGTGGCCTGATTAGCATTTCTGTAGAAACAGGAGTCGTGCAGGTGTTCCTGGTAAAATTCTGTACAGGAACACTGCGCACGATCACTGGTTCGATTGCGCACGACCACTGGTCGTGCGCCGTTGATCGTGTGCACTTAACCCTTTTTTCTGAGTTCTTTCTCAGACAGTGCGCACAACCACCTACGATAGTGCGCACGACCACCGGTCGTGCGCCACTGTTCGTGCGCACTTAACATCAATTTCATGAGTTCTGTTTCGACCAGTGCGCACGACCACCTACGATAGTGCGCACGACCACCGGTCGTGCGCGACTGGTCGTGCGAACAATATCAATATTTCACTGAATGCCTACAGAAATTGACTCTCTTTCCAGTTCCTTTGCACTTGATCTCTATTTTCTTTTGCAGGAACAATATCAATATTTCTTCAAAAAATTGCATTCTTCCCTACCTCTTCAAATGTCCCTTCTTCTAGGGGCCTAGCTTCAGGCCTTCCTGAAACTAGGCAGGGGGAGAAGTTTCTTGAAGAAGCTCCTTTTTGTTAGGGGGAGTTACTTTCCTTTTGACAGGGGGAGAAGTTCTATGAAGAAGCTCCATATATGATGCAGTTTTTGCTCAGGGGGAGATGTTCTATGAACTAGGCAGGGGGAGAAAGTTGAAGAAGCTCCAGTCCCAGGGGGAGATGTTTTATGAAAGAGGGAGATGATGCATGAAAAAGCTACATATGTTGCAAATTCAGATGCAGTGTTTGCTCTACCTTAATACAGATTCAGATAATCAGTTATTGCTACAACTCAGTTAATCAAACCCAAAACTCAGAGAAAGACAATATCAGAATTCAGAAAGTCAGAAAGGAAGAATTCAGAAAGACAAAGGTTCTGATTGTTTGTTATTATTATTTCTGTTTTCGAATGTTATGTTTCTAAACTCAGAGTTTCATATTTCTTATATATCTGCTGAAATGTTTACAATTTGTCAGATATATATACTCTGTGTTTTGTTTGTTTTAATTTTTGTCAAATAGTGTCCTAACCCAAATAGGGGGAGATTGTTGGAACAACCCTAATACTGATTTGGGCTAGGATCACTATCTATTTATTAGGACTAAGTTGACCCCAATGTATAGTCTTAAGGGTCAAGGTTTTAGGTTGTTAGAACTTAGGAAAAGATAAGTTTTCTGCGTTCGACGAACTCCATACTGCGTTCGACGAACTCCATCCTGCGTTCGACGAACGACATGCTCCTGCGTTCGACGAAGTTGCCAAGGTTCTGCGTTTGACGAACTCCTCTCTGCGTTCGACAAAATGCTCTCAGCGGTCGACGAAAGCTCATCTCAGCGGTTGATTAACTTCAGTCTCAGCGGTTGACCAAGTCTCAGCTTTCGACGAACCTCTCAGTCTCAGCGGTCAACGAATTTGCTCAGTTCAGCGGTCGACAAATTTGTCAAATCTCTGCATTCGACGAAATATCATTCAGATCGACTAATTCAATTCTTCCAGCCATATTCAGTTGAGGTCGACGAACTCAACATTGTGTTCGGCGAATTTATTCTGATCGACAAAAATTCTCTTCAGCAGATTTATTTTAGAAGATCAGTTATATTATTCTCTGAACTCAGATCTTTCAGCAACGGCTCTATTTCTTCCAGATAAGTCAGGATATTATATTTCCTTTTATTATTCTCCTATTTCGAAAATAGTCGTTGACATTTCTTTGGAAAAGGACATTTTCATGGAAAAGGAAAAGAAATAAAGCGTGTCAGATTTGCAGTTCCTAGGATATCTCTTTCAGAATATTTTATTCCTTAAATCAAGGGATTTGAATTTGAAATCAGTCAGAGATATATTATCAAAAGAGAAGAAAGAAGGCGTATCAATTACATCATATTACAGAACAACAAGATAGCAATAGAGAAGAAGAGAGGAAGAAGAAAGGGTCGGGAAAAGATATACAGAAAGCAAAATAGTTTTCAGATCTTCATCTACCTCAAGAAGCACCTCAATCTCTGAGAACCACATCAAAATACTTATCTCAGATCTCTGCTGCAAGTTCAGATCTTCAAAAGAGCAACAAACAATCTGAGAAACATTTTGTCTCTCAGATTTATCAGCTATCAGGAAGATACATGAAGATACTTCATTCAAGTGAAAGCTCCATCCTCAACTGTCAACAAATTTCAATTAGACAGGGGAGCTTTACAACATCACATTCCACTAGAGTCTTCTCTTAGATTATTGACAGAGAAGAACATCTAAACCCTCTTTATCCCCTCTTGTACAGGGTTATAACTCCCTTCAAAAGTTAACTCCTTGGTGGCAGGGAACCTGAACAAAAATCTGTAGTTTGGTTAGAGCACCCGATCAAAAGCTCCTTGGTGTTTGGACACTTGATTAAAAATCCATTGGTGATAGGGTACCTGATCAAAAACCTAGTGGAATCCTACCAAGGGTGGTAGAAGAGTAGACGTACCCAGATTTATTGGGGAACTACTATAAAATCCTTGTGTCCTCTGTGATTGTTTATTTCGATGTACTCTGCTGTTGATGAGTCCCATTTATATATATATATATATTTGGACTCATTTGGGCTGATATTCTAGTGTTTGCACCACATTTTAGGCACGTTTTCATTTATATGTACTAGTCTATGCTAGGTGCACTATTAAGCCAATTTCGGTGTGCAATTGCATTCCTTGTTCTTGGGGGTAAGCACATTGTGCTCCCCTTCCCTTCTTTTATGTATTTCTGTGCTGGACGTGTATTCCTAGCTGGTATATCTTGTTTGCAGGTGACCTGATCGTCCCGTTTTCCCCCAAAAGTAATTTTTGTGCATATCGCACGGCCGTGCGTTTCCTTGACGCACGGTCTATGCGGTCGTGCGTTTGTGTCTGGGAATAAAATGGAGCGTCGGAGTTTACTCGTGCGTCTTAACGCACGGGCGAATTCGCCCGTGCGTGAGTAAAACGCACGGTCGACCTGTATCTTTGTGATTTCAGAGCGTCGGCTTTTACCCGTGCGTTTGAACGCACGGGCGGCGTTTGTCGTGCGTGAACAAATTGCACGGGCGGCGCAGCGTCTTCTCCAAGCCATATTTTGTCGTGCGTGAACAAATTGCACGGGCGTTTGTCGTGCATTCGACCGTGCGTGACCATTTTTCAGCATGTTTGCTATAAAAAACAGGAATTGAGGCAGTCAACAGGAGAGAGCGATAGAGGACGACCGGGAGCGATTAAGAGAGCGGGAAATCTCTTCCTTCCCGCTGCTCTTGAGGGCTGAAGGCTTCCCCATCATCTCCTCCACCATCAAGGCCATTTCTGGTGATTTCCACCTCCATCCTTCCATCCGGGAGCATTAGGAAGCTTCATCCACCATTAGCTCAAGCATTCCTCGCCAAGGAGACCAAGGAAGCGCTGAAGTTCGTAGGAGCGGTGACAGCCTCCTTCAAGCCAAGCTCACCATCTGAGGGCCGAGTCCGGAGAGAGCCCGACAACCTCTCATTTCGGTCGTGAACCCAAAACGTGACTTCTTCTTTGTGGTCCTCTCTAACCTTGAATGCTTATACTTCGTTTTTGTGTTGTATGAATACTTGTTAAGTTAATCTTAAGGATTATTGCTTTTGTTCATATGCACTGATGTTGTGGTGGTATGAATAGCCCCTTTGTTCCTAGTGATTTTCTGAGTTACGTTGTGGGTGAAGCCACTAGCAATTGCTAGTGGTGATGTTTTGAGAAGAGGTGTGTGCGACCCTCAACCGTCATAGTGATTTCCCGTCCACGCGCCTTCCGAAGCACGACATCGCGGCCGTTGCACCCATCTCGTCGTGCGAAGCGGAGTTTTGACCCGCATCTTTCTTCATTCTGCAATAGCGTAGGAAACCAAATCAAACCCCCCGTTGTTACTTATTAATCCTTTTAACTAATTTCCTGTTTAGAGCAAGTCGTACTACCCAACTTGCGGTCCTTTGAGAACGATATTCGGGGAGTCCCTCCCTATTTTATTACTTGAGCGACCGGTGCACTGCTGTCGTATCGCATTTCGTGCCTGCTAATTAGCAGTGCCGAAATAGCGCATCAAGTTTTTGGCGCCGTTGCCGGGGACTGCAAGCGTGTGTGATTTGTTTTTCTTTGGAAATCCGTTTTAAGGTCTTTTTTTTATTATCTGCTTTCGTGTTGAAGAAGTGTATGCATAGAAGAGATCCCAGTGAGTGTGCAGCATTTGACCCTGAGATAGAGCGTACTCTGCGGGTGCGTCTACGTGCTGCTGCCACCATGGATGTTAATAGAAATCAGGCTAATCCCGGAGTGGGAAATGCACAGGCCGTGACTCAGGCTGCTGACGAGAATGAAGTGGCTAGGCCACGACCTAGGACTATGAGAGACTACACTACACCCACTGTTGGGAGTGTGTACCCTGGATTTGGCCCAGCTATCACCAACAACAACTTTGAGATAAAGCCGGCCATCCTGAACATGATCCGCAATCAAGCCCAGTTCTCTGGATTAGCAAGTGAAGACCCCCATCTTCACTTAATTGAATTCGCAGAAATTTGTGGAACATTTCGTTATGCAGGACTGGCTGACGAGACAGTGAAGCTCAGGCTATTCCCTTTCTCTCTACGTGACAAGGCAAAGGCGTGGCTCCACACGATCCCTGTCGGTACAGCTACCACTTGGGACGCCCTGCAAGAAATTTTTTTGGCAAAGTTTCACGCTGTTGACAAAGTTGTGAACTTGCGGAGGGAAATAGCAACCTTCCAATAGCTTGATCAGGAGGCTCTCTCAGAAGCTTGGGAGAGGTTCATGAACCTTCTCCGGAAATGCCCCCAGCATGAGCTGCAACCATGGGCCATAGTAGAAAATTTTTATTTTGCTATTGAACCTAACTACAGGGCCATGATTGATACTGCTGTAGGCGGAACTTTGATGAACCACACCCCTGAAGAAGCATTACGGATCATCCAAAACACTGCCATTCATAGTTCCTTTTGGACTGCTGGAAGAAACGCTCCAAGGAACACTCGCGGTCTTCTTGAGGTGAACACGTCTGGTACACCTGCTGAAAGTACCATGCTACTTAAGAGGCCTACCCTCCCTTCTGCCTCAATGATGATGATCTCATGTCAAGGTTGTGGAAACCCAGGGCATCATGCATATGAGTGCCCCACAGGTGAGCAACCTACTGAAGTTTCTTTTGATGAAAGTGTTAATTATATTAAAGATCAAACTCAAGGAGCACCGTTCAATAACACTTATAACTCGGGCGTGAGAAGTCATCTGAACTTCTCTTGGAAACAAAACGTTCCAGGCCAATGATGGCAAGGAGGCTCGCAACAATACGATGCTCAAGCCTCCGGTAGCCAACTGCGGCCACCTCAACAGAGTTATAATCAAGGTGCCCCAACTCTTAAGAAGAGCAACCTTGAAGAAATGATGGAAAGGTTTATGCATGCCGCAAACTCTAACATGGTTAACCAAACCGCGTCCATGCGCAACTTGGAGACGCAATTGGGCCAATTGTCTCAATTGTTAACAGAGCGGTCGCAAGGGACCCTTCCTAGCAACACAGAAAAAAATCCTATAAATCAAGGGAAGAGTCTCACCGACACGGATGTGGTTGACCCAAATGAATTAGTAATCAATTGTTCTATTAATAATTTCCAAATTGCTGCCTTATGTGACTCCGAATCATCCCGCAACGTCCTTGCATTGTAAGACGTGGCTAAACTGCAACTCGAGATGAACCCGGATGATCGTAAGTCTTTGGTGCTCGCTAATGGGACCATTATTCAGTCGGAGGGAGAAGTGAAGAATGTTGAAATCATGGTTGAGGGGACGATGGTGGTCGCTGACTTCCAAGTGTTGGGACCCTAGGAGAATAACTCTATCCCCATCTTGGGAGTGCCGTTCTTGAAAGAGAGCGGTGCCACTTTGGATTTTTCCGCTGGGAAAGTTATCATGCCTACTTGCCCCAAAATTGTGACTGAAACATTACCTTGCTTTTCCCAAAGTATTTCTGATAAATCTCTTAGTGATGCAGGAATCAAGGTTGAAATAGTATTGTTGGACGAAGAAAGGGAGGAGAAACAATCATGCGGAAAAGAAGAAGAAATAGATTTGAGAAAGGAATGTGACCCGGAAAGGAAGGAAGATTTGGTGTCTGAACCCATTCAGCTGAACTTAACTCGGGACAATGTCCCATTCTTATCTAACAATAAATTTTGAAATAAACTTTTTAAACAGACGGTCTCTTGGGCCGACCCAGTTGCCACTATGGTAACGGGAGTGACGCCACCCACCACTAAGGTGGGAAAATCTGACGACTACCAACGCTGGCGCTCTCCTACTGTGGAGAAACTGAAACTTGAAAGAAGAGAGCGTAGTGCTCGCTCCACTGCTTCCAGTGGCAAGTAGGCAGAGGCTAGGGGAAAATTGGGTAATACCAATTTTGTCCCTAAAGATTTCACCTCCAGCCTACAAGCCACTGGGGATGTGCACAACAAAAGCGCGTATAGCTGAGTTCCTTTTTCTTATGCTGTGATCTGTGTCTGTGAAACTTTTCTCTAGATTCTCTGCTATTTGAACAATGATTAATACAGGTATTTGGTCCACCTTAAAGGACGTTAAACAAAAGGGCTTCTTGGGAGACAACCCATGGGAACCACCCTGTTCCGTCTATCTTTTTAATCCTTTTGCGTATTGTTATTTCAGTTTTGCTAACTTTGTAGGTGAAGCTATGCTCTCACGTGGAAGGAGATTTATTTTTAAAGAAATTGGGATTACCGCACTTCTGGCATGCTCCTTTGTGAGCATAGGTCAACTCTTCCCCTCTCTTACTTATGTTTGAATTGCTTATTTTAGATGTTCTCGATCGCATTTGGTGTCATCTATATTGTGTATGGCAGCTTTAATTTAGCTAAAGGAGTCGTTTTATTGCGCTTAAAATGTTCTTTTGCCGAAAAAAGAAAAGAAAGAAAAGAAAAATAAAAGAGTTGTGCAATAATAATTTTCTCTCGGCAAAATTTTTGTATATCTGGCTCAACGCGCACCTAATGTTCAGTTGAAGTCCGGGGGTGTCGTGTAAGTACTGAAAATGTTGTATTGGTGAATGTCATTCTCTTGAGTGTGACGGTTGTGTTGAGTGTGATTCCCATCGTCCTTCTACTTACCTAGCCTATACTCAACCTAAGCCCAATAATTGCCTATAAGTCCTATTGATTTTAGATACGAGTCGTCTCATGTAGTAGAGAGAGTGCGAACGTGCAAGCCTATGGACACCGACTTTGATGGATTTCTTAGTAGATTGTCCCTAGCTTCGATTTGAGTAATACTTTACTCATTAGTCACACTATTTTCCCTTTTTGCGCGACCAAAAGATTCACCAGGATTCACCATCCAAGTAAAGTAAATTCCAAACTACTATTTTAGAAATAATTAGATATAACCTTGAGTTTAATTCTGTTCTAATGTATTTCTACGCACGAGAGAATGCGACTTCGCATAATTCTCTACTGCTCAAACTCATGCTAACATTCAATTGTTCCGAAAGGAGAGCTGAGTAGTTTGCCCGAGACGTGCAAATGGTTAAGTCTGGGGGTGTGATGAGTCCCATATATATATATATATATTTTTGGACTTATTTGGGCTGATATTCTAGTGTTTGCACCACATTTTAGACACGTTTTCATTTATATGTACTAGTTCATGCTAGGTGCACTATTAAGCCCATTTCGGTGTGCAATAGCATTCCTTGTTGTTGGGGGTAAGCACATTGTGCTCCCCATCCCTTTTTTATGTATTTCTGTGCTGGACGTGTATTCCCAGCTGGTATATCTTGTTTGCAGGTGACCTGATCGTCCCGTTTTCCCCTAAAAGTAATTTCTATGCATATCGCACGGTCGTGCGTTTCCTTGACGCACGGTCTGTGCGGTCGTGCGTTGGTGTCTGGGAAGAAAATGGAGCGTCAGAGTTTACTCGTGCGTTTTAACGCACGGGCGAATTCTCCCGTGCGTGAGTAAAACGCACGGTCGACCTGTATCTTTATGATTTCAGAGCGTCGGATTTTACCCGTGCGTTTGAACGTACGGGCGACGTTGGTCGTGCGTGAACAAATCGCATGGGCGGTGCAGCGTCTTCTCCAAGCCATATTTTATCCGTTAATATCGCACGGTCTGCGCACGATCGTGCGTTCGACCGTGCGTGACCATTTTTCAGCCTGTTTGCTATAAAAAGTAGGAATCGAGGCAGTCAATAGGAGAGAGCGATAGAGGACGATCGGGAGCGATTTAGAGAGCGGGAAATCTCTTCCTTCCCGCTGCTCTTGATGGCTGAAGGCTTCCCCTTCATCTCCTCCACCATCAAGGCCATTTCCGGTGATTTCCACCTCCATCCTTCCATCTAGGAGCATTAGGAAGCTTCATCCACCATTAGCTCAAGCATTCCTCGCCAAGGAGACCAAGGAAGCGCTGAAGATCGTAGGAGCGGTGACAGCCTCCTTCGAGCCAAGCTCACCATCTGAGGGCCGAGTCCGGAGAGAGCCCGACAACCTCTCATTCCGGCCGTGAACCCAAGACGTGACTTCTTCTTTGTGGTCCTCTCTAACCTTGAATGCTTATACTTCGTTTTTGTATTGTATGAATACTTGTTAAGTTAATCTTAAGGATTATTGCTTTCGTTCATATGCACTGATGTTGTGGTGGCATGAATAGCCCCTTTGTTCCTAGTGATTTTCTGAGTTACGTTGTGGGTGAAGCCACTAGCAATTGCTAGTGGTGATGTTTTGAGAAGAGGTGTGTGCGACCCTCAACCGTCATAGTGATTTCCCGTCCACGCGCCTTCCGAAGCACGGCATCGCGGCCATTGCACCCATCTCGCCGTGCGAAGCGGAGTTTTGACCCGCATCTTTCTTCATTCTGCAATAGCGTAGGAAACCAAATCAAACCCCCCGTTGTTACTTATTAATCCTTTTAACTGATTTCCTGTTTAGAGCAAGTCGTATTACCCAACTTGCGGTCCTTTGAGAACGATATTCGGGGAGTCCCTCCATATTTTATTACTTGAGCGACCGGTGCACTGCCGTCGTATCGCATTTCGTGCCTGCTAATTAGCAGTGCCGAAATAGCGCATCAGCTGTGTGCTCTCTTTGTGTTTGTTTTTACTACTCACTCAGTACACATATATATATCACTATTTTAATTCCACTATAAAAATAAGTGAAAAACTCTTTAATACTATATTCACCCCCCCCCCCCTCTAGAGTAAATCTAAGATCTAACCTCACTTTCAGGCCGGTTCAAAAACCCTATACAGGTATGCAATGCTACCTCCTCCTCTTCAAAAACTCTAGACAGGACGGATTGGGAATGACGAGTTGGTCTTCAACGGAGAGGATGTCTGCTAGGAGGTTCTGAAATCCTTCCGAGAAATAGAGATCGTCTCCTTCGTAACCCCCGGACTGCTCTGCGATAACTTCTCCTCTTCTTCCAAACTCCATGTGGCTGCCTTTCATGGTTTTTCTGCTGGGCTGAAGAAGACAGCATTGGTTGAAGAAGACAGTGGCATTTAATTTTTTTCTCTCCAAAATTCCCAAGATCTGCTTTACCCATAACCAAGACTTACATTTTTATGAATTCATTGCTATAATATTGATGCAATTTATTCACCTTTTATATATTGGATTACTATGTGAGCTTCAAAAAATAAGCCTTGTTAGTTATTTCTAAAAAAATTTGAGGTGCATTTCTGTATAAAGGTTCCATGATGCTACTGCTTAATTGGTTCAGCTATAATTGTTGTATAATGATGATGCATTTCAATTTATTGTCACCCTGCTTTGCTTTTAAATCAACTAATAATCATTATTTTGTGTTTGTGCGATCGTAGCAATACAGTTTATTGCGAAGCTATTCTATTTGACTAATAATCACTATATTGTGTTCGTTATCAAGTTTTGGTTTTACTACAAATTTCAGCTGAAATAACTCCAACACAAAGCACCCGCGACAAATTCAGCAGTTGGAAGTGCATTTCCCTCGACATTTTTCATCTCCTCCACCTGGACTCATATGTTTACCAATAATAATTAGAAATTTTGGGTTTACTAGGAAGTTGTTTTTTTAGCTGAAGAACAACATCAATTTAAATAAATAATTTGTATTTCTATACTTTTTCTCATGTTTAGTGTTCTTTAATGGAAAAATGATATTATTATTGTCCTGAGCAATGTTGAAGAAGTTAAACAGTGAACTTTCACCCATAATATGCTTCTTCATGTATTTATCTAAATGTTAAACAACGAACTTTCCCAAAGGTGGTGACATGAGACATGGATTGCCACCCACAAACGCGTTCTCCACTTCCACAATCGTTCTCAGGTTAGGAGTTTTTTTGGGTGGTCTCATTTATGATTTCATATTTTTGCATGGTGCTGTTTTCAGTTTAGGCAATAGTTGGTTCTATAATTTTTTGGTGATCTTAGGGTTTAATGGTTTCCATTTGGTGCAGTTTTACTAACATTTACTAATATTAGTATTGTTATGCTTATGCTAGGATGAAATTGAAACAAATATAATAATCTTCAAACACCACAAAGGACTAAGCAGATAGAAAATTATCAAATTAAATTGATATTTCTGAAGAGAAATGAAACTTTCCTCACTATTTCTGTAAAGTCCATAGTCCATGTAGCTGAACATGCAGCAACGTTCGTATAGCAATTAAAACCGTGAACTTTCTTAATAACCATCAAATTTATTTGGTGAATTTCTTAAATATTATCTCCATTACAGGCTTACAGCTTAACCTATGCATGTAATTGTTAGTGCTTTACTTTCAAATCCTATTTAATTTGTCTATGGATGGACATAATTTCCTCTGCGGTTTTCATTGTAAGGATCATCCCCTTCAGATATCACATTGTGCTCATTGACATATGTATGCGTTTTGACTTAACTTCCTTTGCAGAGGTTTGGCCAAGTCATTTCTGTTGGAGCTTGCTTTCCGCATCTCTTGGTTTGAGAATAACAAATACCATGATGTATTTGATCTAGTCTTTTGTGTGTTTATAGTGGCCAGGTTGTACAGGTTCAATGAGAAGACAAGTCCTCGTTCATGGGCATGATCCGAGAACGACAAGTCTCAGGTTGGATGAGTTTTGTATGCTGATCTTAAAATGGCCATAACTTTCAATCCAGGAAGAGTTACAGAACGTACCACCCCATTTCGAAGATGAGAACAACTCAATCTACAGGCTGGAGCTAAATTTGAATATGGGAAATTTCACTGTCGGAAAATTCCGACAGCCGCTGTCGCCTAGGCGATAGTAGAGAAGTTACAACTACTTCCCTCCACGGCAGCACGACGAAAGGCAGTTTTGAGCTGTCAGAAATCCGACATCAATGTCGCCCAGGTGACAGCTCGACGGTTACAGCAACTGCCCGCACGACGCCACTCCAGCAGCAGTTTAACGCTGTCGGAAATTTCCGACAGTCACTGTCGGAATTTCCGACAGCGATTTTCTATAAATTGACACCTTGTGTTCGTGCATTACAACCAATGAAGATTCTAAGTCCCTTCCTGAGTGCATTCCATCCAGAGAGCTCCAGAACCTCATGAACTCCCATTTATGCTGAGAAGGTTTGAAATTGAAGACGAGATCGGACGCGCTTCTACATCAACGATCATCTCGAGGCTTCAACCTTCCTTTCAGAGATCTGAATTTCTAGGGAGTTCTTATTTTATCTTGTATTTTCATTTATATACATTTTACTTTGTATTGGTAGGGAAAATCGCTTCCTTGTGCGGAGCGTCTAAGTCCTTGCGTGGCTTAGGGGAAAATCGCTTCCTTGTGCGGGGCGTCCAAGTCCTTGCGTGGCTTGGTGGGAAATCGTGGCCTTGTGCGCTACGTCTATATCTTGGGAAGATCTAGAGGATAGGCTTGGGCTTGGTCTAGGGAGAGACAAGTGATAGCCTTCCGATCCTTGGGAGAAGGATTGGTAAACAAAAAGAAATTTACATTTGTACGCCTCCGATTTCTAGCGATATAGAAATCAAATTTATGTAAACAATTTTTCATATAATATAATCATGTCTCTTTTGTGTTTACTTGATTTCTATCATTTGGCGTAATCTCTATTATATTGTATTCTAAGTTTTCAATTCTTAATCTAAATTGTTTATTTCAATCTCCTTCATTATAAAACAATTTAGTAATTATCTTGAAAATTATAGAAAGAATTTTATTCCCTTATTCACCCCCCTCTAAGGGCGCCGCAAGATCCAACAATTGGTATCAGAGCAAGGTTATTCCAAATCGGCTTAACAACCGGGAATAATGGCGTCTCTTGATCATGATCTCGCTTCTACTAGCGGGGAAAATTTTAATATAAATGAAAAAATATTATCACCACCTTTATTTATGGGCAAAAATTTTAAAGGGTGGAAAATATTAATGAAAAATTTTCTTAAGGCCTTATATGAAAAAGTTTGGAATATTACTATTAAAAAGCCATCTAGCGTACTAACTAGAAACGAAATTATTTTAAATGCAAAATCTATGAATAGTATATTTTGTGCGTTAGACCAAAAAATTTCAAACTTATTTATACTTTACCTACCGCATATGAAATTTGGAGTTTTCTTGAAAGAACTTATGATTCTCCTTCTACAGGTACGGAACATTCACAAGAACCGGAGAATATGCAAACATATGCAAATATTCAAGAAAGCTACACAAAGGATGGATCCATAGAATGCTCATCAAGCAGAAAGGATGATGGACACTCTTGTTTGGAAGAGGAAGATGAAGAAGACAACGTCACAATATTGGACTCAGTTGATGGCAAAACATCAAGCAAAAGAGAAGACGGAAACTATAGCAAGGTAAGAAAATCTAAATCTTCTCTTTTAGTAACTAATTCTATTTCTACATTTCGTGTGCTTAAATTTGTTAAACGTAAAATTTCAAAGTTGAAACATGCTAATTCCAAATTACGTTTAGAAAATAAAACTTTAAAAGCAAACACTAAAGTAGAATCTTATATTGATGTTTCAAATTCTTGTTCATGGTCTTTAATTGAAAATGCTAAACCTTGTTTTTATTATAATTCTTTTAAAGAAGAACTCAAGGTTTTAGATAAAGGACTTTTAATTTCAAAAGAACATAATGAAAAATTGATAAAAAAATGATAATATAAAGGATAAACTAGAATCATTAAAAATGTTTATTCAAAAATTTTCATATAATGAAAAATCTCTTTTTTCTAGTTTATCAAATTTTCAAAAGTCTAAAAGCTTAACTTCATATTATAAGAGTAGGTCTATAAGAAAGAGTGGAAATGAAAATCATCTAAATAAGGACCAATCATTTACAACATTTTGTAACTCACTCTTTCAACATTCAATTCTAAAGAAAGACAATCACTCTTATAAATTTTCAAATAATCCATATAATAAAATTCATTATGATTATCAACATCAATCTATTTTGAAAAATAATTTGAATAAGCATAAATCTCAAATGAATTATTTTTCAAACAAATACAATCATATAAAGATGTCACATAATCATAATATGAATTTTAAAGATAAACAACCAAGGTATGAATGGAGACCCTTAAAGAAAAATGACACATCAACTTTAATAGAAAGGGCTCATTTATCCTTGTCTCCTAAAAAATCATCATGTCGTATTTGGGTACCCAAAGGAACCATCCCTCATGGTCCCCTTTGGATACCTAAATCTCTTATTCATTAGTATCCTATCATTTGCATGAAGTAGAAATAATTAAAAATGAAATATCAATTCTCTACTTCATGATATGCTTAATTGTTTTTTTTTCTTTTGTTTTTTTTCTTATTTTTGAGCCAACACGCTAAGGTCACTTAGATATATTATGAAATATGACTTTTACATTTTAAGCCTAATGTTTATCAAATCAAAATTGAATTAAATTAAACATAAAGTCATAATTTTTAAGTGATCTATCTTTTCTTTTTGTTTTATCCTTTTTAAATCCTTTGCCTATAAATATCTTATATTATCATTATAAATTGAATGCTAAATTTTCTAAATGATATTATCAAGACTAATGAAATTACTTTCAAAATTGGATTTAAATGGATTTTTAGGGGTCTTAGGCTAAAATATTAAATGTGCAACTAATTGCATATTTGTCTATTTTTCGTTGATGCATATAATAGCCCCTATATTGAAAATCATAATCGAGAAAAATCAGAATCAAATAATATAAAAAACAATGTGTTTTAAATCAAATATAGTAACTCTGTTGCTAACGCCAGGCGTTATCACTAACGCTGGCGGTAACATATTTTCCTAAAAATTCTGATTTTCCCTTAAAAATTATTTTTACCATCATTATTGTCAAATACCTTGTATTTGTTGTCTAATTTCTATAAATAAAATCAAAAAGAAAATTTACAAAAATGATGAATATGATTTCACAATCACCACCATGATCTATTAATATCCTATGCTAAAATTCACTATAACCATATATCATAATTCATGATCCATCAAGACCTATCTTAAATCAACTAATTTTATCAACCTTAGGAATTATGAAATATATGATTGCAATTGGTATTATAGTTTCATATCTTGTTTTGTGTGTGTGATGTGCATCTTTATTGTTTGCATGAATCTCATTATCTTTAGACCTATGAATTAACTTGATATTAATAAGATGAAATCAAATAGAATTGTCACTTCTTTCTAGGTCTATGAAAATTCAAAACTCTATGTTTGAATACATGCAACTCAATCTTATATTTGTCCATCTTTACTTAGCTTTGCACCATGTTGTCCTAATTCATCACACTAGCATTATCACGTACCATAGATAGAAATCAATGCTCATGCTAGTTATATCTTGCAATGCTAAAGTAAATTATATCATTAAAATATGAAAATCTTATTTTCCTTTGTAGTTATTTGCATGAATAAAACTTTTCTAAATGGATTTAAAAATCAACAATCTTCGATAAAATTGTAAATCCAAAACTAATCATGAAATTATAACACAGTTAATATATTTAAGGCTTACACGCTTAGTATGTCTATAATCAATAAACCTATGACATGTGTCTCACAATAGCGAGGGCGTAGGATTGTGTGCATTAGAGACCTAACCTCTAAGTCATGTCTTGTCCTTAACCGGGGAGGGTTCCAGTGGGGCCTTGAAAGGCACTGGGGGGAAAGAGTGCTTGGTTGAGCGTCGTCTTTTGTATGCATATGGGATTAACACCCCAACCTACGGCATGCGTGCAGCTCCTCATGCCCATCCGTCACTAAGTACGGGGCTATAGTGTAGTCATGTAGTTAAGGTATCTTGATCTTAGATATACTTATATTATATTCATTGCATGAACATTATCTCACTCTTTATACATAAATCATGCATATTTTTTTTATTTATTCTAACATTGCATCATGTGTTTGCATATTTTAATAGTTCGAGCTTTAATGATTTTACCAAACACAAGTATTTGAAAAATCACCAAATACATGCTAAAAGAGCCTTCAAATCTAATCAATATACTCTGAAATTTCAACTGAAGGAAGGTCTCTTTATAATACAAATGAATTGAGAAAAATATTTTTCAAAACATCAAGAAATGCAGTTCTGTTTTGGCGTTAAGAAGTTAATGCCTGGCGTTAGCTCCTTTGCTCCAAAATATTTTTTTTTGTTTTGAATTATTTCTGGTATTATTTTAATATTTTGTGTGTTTGTAAAAAGTTTATCTTTTTATTCCTTTTAAAACAAAATTTTATTTCTTTTAAAAAAAATATATATATATGTGTATTTTCTCATACATTATTTTTATTTATTTCTCTGGCATAGAATATCATTTACTGAAAGGGCTATTAAAGACTTCTATGAGTTCCAGAGAATATATATAAAAAAAACAAATACAAAATTACAAAATAATTTCAAAGAACAAAAATATGTTTTTCTTTATGTGTGTTTATTGTTTTGTGCATATATAAAAAAATTCAAAAATTTATATAAAAAAAAACTGATTGTTATTCATTGCCATTGTCAAGGATGGATGATTAATTATATCAATTAAAGATTAAATACAATGTTTAATTTAACTTTCAAGTTTCTTAAAAACATTGTTTTGTATTTGTCATGCCTTGAGAATTATCTTGTTATGTGCAATGAAATTGATTGTAGATAAACATGTGTAGAAATGTTTAGCATGTCTCTAAGTATGAGTAATGTATTATGTTTGACAATGATTCATTCACTCACTTATTTTTGATAACCTACATGTGTTTACAATCTTATTCTTACATGATTGTGTAGTGTAATAACATAAATAATTAAAATGCCTAAATAGATTACCTACACAACATTGAATTGGTTATTACAATTCTTTGTCTTTCATGCACTTATTCTTTAGAGAAATGTGGTTTACAATGCTATGTTTGCAAAACAAGTGAATTCGGAGTCCTTAGTCACTAAACTAAAAAGCAAATAATAAATGACAAGGAAAACTCCACCAAGCACTACTCACCCTCCTGATAAGTCTTAATGAGCATTGTGAGGTTGAGCACCTTGGCTAAGAATTGTAAAGTGTCTTGTAGCAAACAATTTATACACCACTTCTCTTTAGTACACCGGATCACAAATTTTTTTTTTTTTTTGAAAATAAAGCTAAAAAGTATAAAAGTGATCCCCCAAGCACTACTTTGCACCCTGATAAGTCTTAATAAGCATTGTGTGTGCAGAGCACCTTGGTAGTTGTACTATTTATTCATGTGCATTGAAATAGTGTGGAAGTAATATTATTTGTGTATTTTAATGTTGTGTTATTTCATTATATATGTCATGTGTTTTTGATTGATTCACTTGTATACTTTATCAAAACACTGCTTTGTACACATCATTATCTTTCATAAAACTTCTACTCATGAGAATTGGATCTTAATGCTCATCTACTCAAATCTCTTCAAACTTAAGTAAATGCACTAGATAACAAAGCATGACCGCTACAATGTTTATGTTTACTTGAAATGAAAATTTTATTACATTGTAGTTTGTGTATCTTTTCTTGATATTATGAAATCATGCTTGCAATTTTTTTTATCTTAATGGAATAGCATCTCTTCAATCTTTAACTCAAACAACAACTTTTCAAATTTAAAACTCATTATCCTTTATATGGTTTTATCTTCTAAAATGATGTTTATGTTTAAGAGTGCTTATTATTTTTAACACTGTGTTTTCCTTTAAGCAAGTGGTATCTTAAAATAGAATGCTTACTTTATCATGTTAGCTATGTTGCTTACTACTTTATGTTACATCATGCTTATATTTTTCTCAACAAGTAGTATTTAACAAGCTTTTGATTACATCCTATTTTTCTTCTCGACATAAAATCTATTACTCTTATATACTCCCATATTTATTATTTCTTCATAATTATTCATTCTTTATTTCAAAATAACTTTTGATAATATCAAAAAAAAGGGAGAAATATAAATTCAAGAAATCTCTTACTAATCTCAATTTTTCAGAATGCACCATTGCAATTAATTATAACATTTAGGGGGAGCATACATATAGGGGGAGAATACAATTTAGGGGGAGTATATTAAAAAGTTTTCATGGAAGCGTCTATGTAGAGGGAGTGATATTGCTCGATCATGACAACCCACTTTTGGTAATAACAAAAGGGGGAGAATAAAATGAGAAATCTAGTGACATAGATATTTAGGGGGAGTAAAATCTATCACGCAGTAAACCTTTTATTCATGCATATCTTTTATCGCACTTATCTATAAACTCACTAATTTCTCATATGGGTATTTGTTATTATCAAAAGGGGGAGATTGTTGGAGCTTGCTTTCCGCATCTCTTGGTTTGAGAATAACAAATACCATGATGTATTTGATCTAGTCTTTTGTGTGTTTATAGTGGCCAGGTTGTACAGGTTCAATGAGGAGACAAGTCCTCGTTCATGGGCATGATCCGAGAACGACAAGTCTCGGGTTGGATGAGTTTTGTATGCTGATCTTAAAATGGCCATAACTTTCAACCCAGGAAGAGTTACAGAACGTGCCACCCCATTTCGGAGATGAGAACGACTCAATCTACAGGCTGGAGCTAAATTTGAATATGGAAAATTTCACTGTCGGATAATTCCGACAGCCGCTGTCGCCCAGGCGACAGCAGAGAAGTTACAACTACTTCCCTCCACGGCAGCACGACGAAAGGCAGTTTTGAGCTGTCGGAAATCTGACATCGATGTCGCCCAGGCGACAGCTCGACGGTTACAGCAACTGCCCGCACGACGCCACTCCAGCAGCAGTTTAACGCTGTCGGAAATTTCCGACAGTCACTGTCGGAATTTCCAACAGCGATTTTCTATAAATTGACACCTTGTGTTCGTGCATTACAACCAATGAAGATTCTAAGTCCCTTCCTGAGTGCATTCCATCCAGAGAGCTCCAGAACCTCATGAACTCCCATTTATGCTGAGAAGGTTTGAAATTGAAGACGAGATCGGACGCGCTTCTACATCAACGATCATCTCGAGGCTTCAACCTTCCTTTCAGAGATCTGAATTTCTAGGGAGTTCTTATTTTATCTTGTATTTTCATTTATATACATTTTACTTTGTATTGGTAGGGAAAATCGCTTCCTTGTGCGGAGCGTCTAAGTCCTTGCGTGGCTTAGGGGAAAATCGCTTCCTTGTGCGGAGCGTCCAAGTCCTTGCGTGGCTTGGTGGGAAATCGTGGCCTTGTGTGCTACGTCTAGATCTTGGGAAGATCTAGAGGATAGGCTTGGGCTTGGTCTAGGGAGAGACAAGTGATAGCCTTCCGATCCTTGGGAGAAGGATTGGTAAACAAAAAGAAACTTACATTTGTACGCCTCCGATTTCTAGCGATATAGAAATCAAATTTATGTAAACACTTTTTCATATAATATAATCATGTCTCTTTTGTGTTTACTTGATTTCTATCATTTGGCGTAATCTCTATTATATTGTGTTCTAAGTTTTCAATTCTAAATCTAAATTGTTTATTTCAATCTCCTTCATTATAAAACAATTTAGTAATTATCTTGAAAATTATAGATAGAATTTTATTCCCTTATTCACCCCCCCCCCCCTCTAAGGGCGCCGTAAGATCCAACAATTTCCTCATCATCGACGACTTCATCCAACATAAACTGGTTTCAGTAATTCTCTGATTGCAGGTCGATTTCTTTGATTGCAGGCTTCATCTAACATAAATGGCTCAAAAAAGTGAAGGAAATTGCGCACCAATTTCTACTTTTTAGTACATGTACAAATTATTTCATTAATTGAAATCATATGAAAATATCAAATGTGTATGTGCGCTTCCGCTCAAATGAAGAGATGGAATCTTTTGTCGTGATAGTAATCTTCTCCTTTTATTTACAACTCAAATTTGCGTACATCTGCACGTTTAGGGTGTTCGGAGGTATACCATACCTCACTTCAATAGGCACAACTAGCCCCTGCTTAGCACAAGCTCCATCACTGCATTGAGCAATTTATAACTAATCTCGCATATTTTCTTGCTTTCCAGATTGATTTATGTTGCAAATGCTAAAATCTGTCTCATTTTATTTATGCTTTATCTATTTGATCTTCAAGATGAACACATTGAATTGCTGAATTAGCATATACATCAAATGCAAGGTGCTTTTAGATTAGGTCTTCAAGATGAACTGCTTTCAGGATGAGATGGTAAATTCAATCCGACGGATGGATTGAAAGGAGAGATTTTAATCTGACGGATGAGATCTTCCCAATGTCCTTTTTTTCAAGCCATGAACACATATTAATATTTCTTTTTAATCAGACGGATGAGATGTGATGAAGGACGTATCATAGCCGACGCACCCGCAACGGACGCAACCCCCTGCGAGGCCGGAATCGCGTGGCTTGAGAAGACCGACCCACTTTGGAAGCCTCGAACCGTCTAATTAATTTTCTTTCATGCTGAATGCTAGTTGTATTTTCTATTGTATTTGCTTTTGAACCTATTATGTGGTGTGCTATTAGCATGTGTGCTAATAGCCGTGGTCTTCCCCTCATAGTATAAGAGGTGGGAGTTATTTTTGGTGTGCTCAGTTTTTGATGATTAAAGATTTTCACTGTTGCCCTAGCCGTCTTCCCCTCTCCGTGTGAGAGAAATCAGTCTGGAAGGACTCACGCCCGTCACCCGCTTCCCCTCTTCCCGTGAGGAAGACGACCGGCCGGAAGGCTCCGTCCCTGCACCCGGCGTTTCCTACGCCAGTTGGTATCAGAGGTCTCCGTCGACTCCTATGCCCGACGTTGTTTCCTCCTGCTCGCGCGTGCCTCGTTGCGTTCCCGCTCGCTCGCCGCTCGACGCTCCCGCTCGCTGCATCGACGTCATTTCCTCCCGCTCCGTTCGCTTGATGATGCATCCTGCAGATGGGCGACACCCCACGTGACGACGCCGACTTATGGGTTGTAAACCCCGCATGACGACGCTGACTTATGGGCTGTAACATCCCCTTTCCTACTAGACCCCTTAACTTCAATTAGGGTAGGACATGCGGTGAGTGAGGTGAGTTTGAGCTTGGTGGTGACCTTGGGATGCACTGAGTTGAGTGAATTCACATGTGATCCACTATAGGAGGCAGGTCAACTTAGATCAAATAAGCTCAAATTGAACTTACACTTGTGAATTGACCCCACCACCATGTACCTAAACCTAAAGGAGACATAATTGACCAAAAGTCTCATCAATTGGTCAACAAATTTAGCCAAGTGGACCAAAGTCAAACTTAGGTCAACATAAACCAATCCTTCCCCAATAGACTCAATTCACCCCCCAAAACATGAAATTGACTTCACCCCTAGTCTTAGAACATCATTGGGGACCTAATTGAATCAAAAGCCTTATCATGGGATCAACAATTTGACCAAATTGACCAAAGTCAACTTTTCCCCAATTTTGGTCAAAATCACACATATTGGTTAAATTGGCCCAATTGGGGCATCACCATGACCCAATCAACATTGGGAGGTGTTAAGAGATCAAAGCTCAACACATTGGACCAGTCAACTCACCAATTAACTAAGTCAACCCCTAAAAGTCAACCATGGTCAAAGTTGAGCCCTAAAGAAGAAATTAAGGGCCTAAAGCAATTCCAATGGGCTAAGGCCCCCAATCTCAGCCAATCTTGCAGCCCAATAGACTAATTACCATGCATGCCCTCAGAAATTAGGAGGAGATGACATGCAAGAGGCTAATTCGGACTTCCCCCAAATTCAAGAGAGGACAAAGGAGGAAATCATGGATTGAAAGCCACTTGTCCCTCCCCTCCTCTTCCCAAGCCTCCCACTGAGCTCCAACAGTGATTCCCAGCCGAAATTCCAGCAGTGGGGGTGACAAATGGCATCATGTAGGAGCATCCTATGCTTGGCCGAAATCACCTTAATGGCTGCTATGATTAAGCCACCCTCAGCCCAAATTGACTTCACCATTAGCTTCAGAAGGTGGAGAGCATATGAAATCGAGCCTTGGATCACTGCAAATGGTGGAGGATTGAAGTTTTGAGCAAGCTCGCCGGAGAGGAGAAGATTCATGGCCAACCGCCGCCGCCGCCGCTGTCAAGCTCCATTAAGGTCCGGTTTCTTCTCCTCTCCCCTCGTGCTAGCTTCTTAGATCAATTAGGAAGAGAATCGAGCTCAATTGATCTTCATTCTATTGGGAAATCCATGGTGATTTCAGATTTTTATATCCCGCCAGAAAACACCACTCCGGCCACCCCAAGTCGCCGGACCACCACCCATCATTGGCCCTTGCCGAGAGGAAAGAGGTGGTGGGGTTGATTGGTCATGTAGGTGCTTGGGTTGATGTAGGGAGGCCAAAATATGAGCTCCAGGTCAGGCAAATCACAGCCATTGGCTGGAGGAGGAAGTTGAACAGGAGTCATCAGATCTGCTTTAAGATCTGTGCTGGATCAAATAAATATATTCATTTCATTAAATGTATTTCTGTCACACTTTCTCATGAATGTTCACGCTCAGTTTTGTGGCACTTAGAGGCCTATTTAGGAAAGGTTGCCTGAGATAGCTATTGTAGGCCTTGATGTCTATATTCATTTGAAATTTAAATCAGATCATTTGGATCATTCTAGGGCCCACATCACTCATTCTCGTGAGGCTTGTCAAAATACAAACCAGATCTTTGAACTAGTGTAACTTTTTAATGCCAAGTCTGATGGACTTGAGATTTTAGACATGCATGAATGTGCCTCATACCTAGCTTAGGTTTAAATATCAGATTTTTTGAAGATAATTTTTCTATAGTTTTGTTCAAAACTTAGAAAATTAAATAAATGGAATATTTGGAGTTATATAACTCCTAATGATCCCAAATTTTGGTGAGGGCTTCTTTAGGCCATGTATGGACACTGGTTAAATTTTAATCACAAATGCATGAGCATATTTCTCTGAACTTCAAAATAAAGTTTGTGACTTAGGAGGAAATTGGGATGCTAATAGCCATTTGGGGTTTGTTGAGGTTTTAGATGTGATTGAAGATGAGAATCACCTTGCATGTCACTAAAACTTTGACCATGCATGTGTGGTGACCTAACCATCCAAATCCTATAGTTTGGAGGTCATTAGAGCTAGAATTATTATGTTTTCTATTTAATTTAAATTGTCACATTTGTATTTTGTTAAGATAAACAATTTGCACAGAACTTGCATGTTGACTTCACTTAGGTTAGGATCATTTCTGGAGGAAGTGACCAACATAACAATTGTAGATCTTGAAGTTACCTTTAAAATGCCACTAATTTCGTGTCATTTGGATCCTTGTAGCTCCCTCAGCACCATTTTTGGTGAGACATGTACACAAGTGAATTTTGTTAAGTTAAATAATGTGTACAGAACTTGCATGTTGAATTTACCTAGGTTAGGCTCATTTCTGGAGGTAGTGATCAACATAACAATTGTAGATCTTGAAGTTACCTTTAAAATGCCACTGATTTCATGTCATTTGGATCCCTGTAGCTCCCTCAGCAAGATTTTTAGTGAGACATGTAAATAAATGAATTTTGTTAAGTTAAATAATGTGTACAAAACTTGCATGTTGATTTTACCTAGGTTAGGCTCATTTCTGGAGGTAGTGATCAACATAACAATTGTAGATCTTGCAGTTACCTTTAAAATTCCACTGATGTCATGTCATTTTGATCCCTGTAGCTCCCTCAGCACCATTTTTGGTGAGACATGTACATAAGTGAATTTTGTTAAGTTAAATAATGTGTACAGAACTTGCATGTTGATTTTACCTAGGTTAGGCTCATTTCTGGAGGTAGTGATCAACATAACAATTGTAGATCTTGAAGTTACCTTTAAAATGCCACTGATTTCATGTCATTTGGATCCCTGTAGCTCCCTCAGCATGATTTTTAGTGAGACATGTACATAAGTGAATTTTGTTAAGTTAAATAATGTGTACAAAACTTGCATGTTGATTTTACCTTGGTTAGGCTCATTTCTGGAGGTAGTGATCAACATAACAATTGTAGATCTTGCAGTTACCTTTAAAATTCCATTAATGTCATGTCATTTTGATCCCTGTAGCTCCCTCAGCACCATTTTTGGTGAGACATGTACATAAGTGAATTTTGTTAAGTTAAATAATGTGTACAGAACTTGCATGTTGATTTTACCTAGGTTAGGCTCATTTCTGGAGGTAGTGATCAACATAACAATTGTAGATCTTGAAGTTACCTTTAAAATGCCACTGATTTCATGTCATTTGGATCCCTGTAGCTCCCTCAGTACCATTTTTGATGAGACATGTATATAAGTGTATTTTGATTAAGATAAATAATTGGTAACAGAACTTGCATGTTGATTTTACTTAGGTTAGGATCATTTCTGGAGGAAGTGACCAACATAACAATTGTAGATCTTGAGGTTACCTTTAAAATGCCACTGATTTCATGTCATTTGGATCCCTATAGCTCCCTCAACACCAATTTTGGTGAGACATGTATATAAGTGTATTTTGATTAAGATAAATAATTGGTAACAGAACTTGCATGTTGATTTTACTTAGGTTAGGATCATTTCTGGAGGAAGTGACCAACATAACAATTGTAGATCTTGAAGTTACTTTTAAAATGCCACTAATTGCATGTCATTTGGATCCCCGTAGCTCCCTCAGCACCATTTTTAGTGAGACATATATAAAAGTGTATCTGGTGTGTTTAGTGATTTTGGCTCAAGCAAATGCCTTGAAGATTTGTCCATGCCTCAGATATGATATCAACCACGTCTAGCTAAGAATTCAACTCATGTACATGAGTGGATTTCTCTGAACTTCAAGTTGAAGTTTTGGACTTAAGGTGTAGGAAAAATTGGGGTGCATTTAGTAAGAATGTAATAAATGATAATTATGGATAAATACACCTTGGATTAATATGAGACTTAGGACCTTGTGCTTTTAGACCAATATTGAGCTATAGTAATTTTCCCAAAATTTATTGAAGTCTTGACATAGCACTTGTAGTGTAAACCCTTATTGGCACACCAAATGTAACAAATGATAAATAAAGGTAAATACTCCTTGGATTAATGTGAGACTTAAGATCTGGTGTTTTTAGACCAATAATGTGGTATAGTAATTTTCCCAGAATTTATTGAAGTCTTAACATAGCACTTGTAGTGTAAACCCTTATTGGCACACCAAATATAACAATGATAAATAAAGGTAAATACTCCTTGGATTAATATGAGACTTAAGATCTGGTGTTTTTAGACCAATACCGTGCTATAGTAATTTTCCCAGAATTTATTGAAGTTTTAACATAGAACTTGTAGTGAAAACCCTTATTGGCACACCAAATATAATAAATGATAAATAGAGGTAAATACTCCTTGGATTAATATGAGACTTAAGAACTGGTGTTTTTAGACCAATATTGTGCTATAGTAATTTTCCGAGAATTTATTGAAGTCTTAACATAGCATTTGTAGTGTAAACTCTTATTAGCATACCAATAGTATTAATTGGTAAATGAGGATAAATATCTTTTGTAAAATTATGAAACTTAGGCACTGAAGTTTTTAGGTCAATATGGTACTACTGTAATTTTCTCAGAATTTATAGAGACCTGTAGATGGTAGTTGTAGTGTAATCCCTTATTGGCACACCATTTATGTTAAATAGAAATCATGGTTAAATAATCACTGGAAAAGGTGAAACTTGGGGTTTGAGGTTTTTAGACCAATACTATGCTAGTGTGAATTCATCATAATTTATAGAGATTCGTAGATGATACTTATTGCGTAAAACTTTACTTTCATCCCATCTATCTGAATAGAAACTATGATTAAGAATTCCCTAGAAGAGTATGAAGTGTAGGCTTTGAGGTTGTTAGATCATTACAAAATGTGAACCTATGGTAATAATTGGAACTCATTTGGACATGATATAATCAAGATTGCACCATAGGAGTCAAATCTAGCTCAATCTCATTTGGTCTGCGAATAGTAAAACTGATTTATATGATTTAGACCACCACTGACCTTCACACATAGAACTATTAACTCTTTGATTATTATGAGGGCTCAGATTATTTGTAAGAACACCTCTAAGGGAATCATGGGAAATAAGGGTTGGGGTGCGTTTAGCAAAGCTATAAGTGCAGGAATTTATAATGATATAAAAAGGAGGTTAGGCCTCATCAAGGGCCCCACAGACAACTCATCTGTGTTAAATGATTATATGGAAGTAAAACTACCCTTAGCCGGGTGAGCCATCTTAAGGTAAATACTCAAGGGAGAAGTCGAGAAATATCTAAGGCAAACCCTGGATTAAGGATGACGAAGAATATGAGTGTGGGTCCAAGTAAGGTTGAGAATGCTAATTGAATGTGTGCAGTTCCTCGGTGCAGAAGGGAACTCGAGCTTAGAATGTGACGACGGGAGAGTCAGCACCCGGTCACAATTGGTGGTGTTGGAGTTCAAAATAACTCCCCCACTCCTAAGAGCAAGTTTAATTCATCTTATAGATTTAATGTAATTGGAGAGGAAAATGGGGATCAAGTAGAATGCGGTAGATACCAACAAGATTAAGTGCCTTTGGAAGAGGAAGCTCGGAGTGTCAGCCCGCCACACTTCCTAGCACCGCTGCGAGCCCCTCACCAGGTAACCCTTCAGAAGTCCAAGGCTAACCCTAAACTTCTAAGATCAACTAAATTATAAACAAGACTAGTTAAGTAGGAGAACTTGACAAGTTATCTTTCATCCCAAACCAGATCGGGATATAAGGAAGGACTGGGATAGTCCTGCGAGCGGTAAGCTCGGGATATATAAGGAAAGACTAGGATAGTCCTGCGAGCGGTAAGCTCGAGATATAAGGAAGGACTGGGATAGTCCTGCGAGCGGTAAGCTCGGGATATATAAGGAAAGACTGGTATAGTCCTGCGAGCGGTAAGCTCGAGATATAAGGAAGGACTGGGATAGTCCTGCGAGCGGTAAGCTCGGGATATATAAGGAAGGACTGGGATAGTCCTGCGAGCGGTAGGCTCGAGATATAAGGAAGGACTGGGATAGTCCAGCGAGCGGTAAGCTCGGGATATATAAGGAAATACTGGGATAGTCCTGCTAGCGGTAAGCTCGTGATATAAGGAAGGACTGGGATAGTCCTGCGAGCGGTAAACTCGGGATATATAAGGAAGGACTGGGATAGTGCTGCGAGCGGTAGGCTCGAGATATAAGGAAGGACTCGGATAGTGCTGCGAGCGGTAGGCTTGTAGTTTAAATATAAGACAAGTGTAGTCTAGCGAGCGGTAGGCTCGTAGTTTAAATATAATACTGGTGTAGTGTAGCGAGCGGTAGGCTCATAGTTTAAATATAAGACTAGTGTAGTCTAGCGTGCGGTAGGCTCGTAGTTTAAATATAAGACTAGTGTAGTCTAGCGAGCGGTAGGCTCGTAGTTTAAATATAAGACTAGTGTAATCTAGCGAGCGGTAGGCTTGTAGTTTAAATTTAAGACTGGTGTAGTCTAGCGAGCGGTAGGCTCGTAGTTTAATTATAAGACTAGTGTAGTCTAGCGAGCGGTAGGCTCATAGTTTAAATATAAGACTAGTGTAGTTTAGCGAGCGGTATGCTCGTAGTTTAAATATAAGACTGGTATAGTCTGGCGAGTGGTAGGCTCTACTTTATAAATGTTGATATAGAATTACGAGCTGGAGGCTCGGTAGTAAATGGCTAATATATGTTGCTTGTATATAAGATGTGGTGGGTCTTCGGATTTGTCTTAGTCGTCACACCGACAGCAGTTCGTTGACTCTGCAGTGCTAGTGGTTTTATGGGGGCCAGGTTGTCTTACTGCGCGTCCGACGGGACGGATCCCCTAAACCCTTCCTGGCCAATTCAGTTTAGTACGCAGGAGCTCGTGAGTACCGAGTACCGGTATCACAACGTACGTTAGGGCCTAGGTCTGTAGTGTGACTTACCCACCTAGGTGAGGAGACGCCCTCTCCTCTGCCACCGTTTGACCACGACGGGAGGTGCCCGAGAGGTTAGCTACCTCCAAAAAGATGGAACTAAAGGTCTGTACGTACAGAGTCGTGTGGGTGAGTTGCATGTGTATGAAATAATAATACAAACATTGCATCATTGCATTGCACATCATAGCATAGCATTCTGCACAAACAGAGACCTCATCGTATAAATCTGTATGGGCTCTTTTATACGATGAGTTTACTTCTTGTCAGATCCCTTAGCTTATGTGCTTTTGTGTGTGCATATAAGTTAAGGTTACTTTCGTAGTTGCTCTTATTTCTTGTACCTGCTTCTTTATATTGCATTGTCTTTTACTATTTGCTGTCATCCTTACTCTGGTTAGTATAGAAGTGTTACCTTTACTTGCTTAGTATTTATATACCCTGCTAGTCTAGACATTTGTCACCTACCTTGTTTCTATTACCCCTTGTTTTTCCTCCGCTTCGTCCACCCGCATGGTGCCTAGGAGTCGCGGGGGGAGGCGGGGACAAAATCGGCTTAGTCTTTATGACTAACGGTCTGTTGTGACCGTAGGTACCCGAGGTGATGGAACCCCAGCTAGAAGAGGAGACAGGACCTGAGGAGGTTATGTCGCGCATTACTTCTACTACAAGACAAGTGTTCGAGAGTTGAGAGTTTGTTTAGCTTCCGTATAGATGTAGAGTGAGAGAGTTTTTGTACTTTGCTTGGATATGTACCAGGCTTAAGCCCTTTCTCTCCTTTACTTGTTGTACTCATTGATGGACTTTTTATATTTTGTTGTATAAATGTGTGATTGTGGACTTGGTTTTGTTTATTTCCTCCTTATCTCTTGTTGGCCTGTTGATCGTTCTGCCGGCAGGATCGGCGTCTTGCGGAGGCAGCTAACTCGGGTGTTAGTGTCACCGTAAGGCGGCGGTTCTGGGCATAAGATCCGGAAGCTCTCCAGGTGCGGGAGAGGGATCTTACAACTGGTATCACTTGAACAACGATCCAACGAGGAAGAAGTCCACAAACCCTGGGACACCCCCGCTTGAGTTAGATTGAGGACAAACTAGCAGCGGAAGCAGTGGTGTGCCCATGTGTAAAAATCACACAAAACAGCCCATTAATCAATGAGTTAGGCCAACCCAACTAGGATATCTTTCTAGTTTGATGCACCAAGGCAATTTTATAGCGTACACTAATCCAAACCAACCTCAGGCATAGACGGATTAAGGCGTTATGACCCCCAAAGTGACTAAAAGAAGAGTTTATTGAGAAAATAGTTACCTAAAGTTTAAAACTCCGACGTCCTTAATTCTAATATCAAGTGATATCATCACTCCCTACCCAATGAGAAGGACCGCCTTAAGATATTCAGTGCACAAACACCATTAGTGGACAGTAGGAGAATCGTAAACTTAATCTCCAAGCCAACAACTAGGTTACATCGAAATGATCATCGTGACAAACACCGGGTTTGGATAAGGATTCGAGTTCAGAAAAGACCCTTTTGTGTGTGGCCCATAGAATAATCATGAGAAGGTTGCGATAATTAGTAACCTTAATGGCCTAGAAATATGCGAAATATCAATGGGCCTCGGATGGAACTCCAAGTCTAGAGTTGAATGCCCTAAGGAGTGAGTGAATACCTAGGATAATAGATCATAATGATATAAGGATCTTAGCCCGAAGTGTACAGGGGCTAATCCCTTTTGTTTATTGGGGCCAGTTAGATACCAACTCGAGTTCCCTACACCTAATTTTGGAAATGCCCGTCAAAAACGTAAGCAATCTTGAGGTATTCAACTTTACTTGACTTTAGAAGAGATTTTGAAGTATGCATAATCAGTCTGATGACCAACCCTTCCTGGAAGTCAAGACCCTTGAAGAATTCCTTCGTCTTAAGAAAGGAAAATTATTAATACTATGACGGGGCTGTTATGAATACACAATCGGAATAAGAGCATAGAGCCTTTCCAGAATGATTATTCACCCCCTTAATGCTCTAAGGTTATGCAGATAAGTAAACAAAGAAAATAGTAAATGAAGTCTTTGAAGTTATAGATCAGGTCGCCTGGAAAATTCATTGCATGCGACTCTTGAGATTAAGGAAAATAGTATAAGACTTCGAGAGAATCTCCAAAGTCTAAACATAATGTCGTAGATAGCTACGTAGTACGCAACCTAAGGACCGATTGTGCCTTCCCTAATACAAGTCATGGTGTGAATCACTTGCAAATTCAAAAGAAAATTGTGAAATCACTTTAAAAGACCTAAGCTTGAGGTAGCACTGATTGTGGAAAGAGTTTTACATTCAGTTAAGGTGGTGTGATAATTATTGCCTCGACAGCATATTCACATACCCTCTACCATCCCAACTCAATTGTCGTAACAGACGATTAATGACTTTAATGTCAACTAAATATTTGACGAATAAAACTCTTGAAAAGCGCAAGAGAGAACCGACATGCATTATGGACTCAGCGCAGGTTTAAGTCGGATATGGACTGGATAAGAATAGAATGAACAATAGGCCCTCGTGATCTTAAGAGGTGAACAAATGTAAACAACCTCATGCAAGTGTGGTACCTTAGATCTCCCTCCCCAACTCGGAGACGATGATTCAATTATATTCGGGGCAAACGGTGCAAATATCGTTGGATGATCAAATATCTGAATTCAGTCGAATCGATTGAAACATAGGATGGCCAAGCTAGTTTCTGGGGGCAAACAAATAACTTTATGAGCTATGAGGACTGGAATTAGATTCCTGCGTGATAGAACTATAATTGGAATTTCTTGAATTTTAGGGCGTTCGAAGATAATGTACATACAATTATTGAAAAATCAAGTCCTTTTCATTTTCGATTAATTATATCGAGACCGATATCCATATGCCTTGGGGGATAGTTGACGTATAACCAGAGATCTTGAAAAGATGAATTATTGTACTTAACTGTTAAGATGATATGACTTAACCCTACCTAGTTTGATCCTTAATAAAAGGGTAACCGTGATGGCCACATATCAAGAGGTTGGGGATTGGGAGTGATAAACACGGGAATTGATTATCATTGCTACCAACGATATTTGGTATAACCAAGTCACGAATCGTAATTATCAACTATGAACTTTTGAATGACATAAATAAGCAATGCCATCATATTAGATCGTTGAAAGTATACCTATGGATTAAGCAAATAAGAGAGTACTTATGATGGTTAGAATCATGTCTTGACGAGCCGGGGAATTGAAGGACAATGTCGTTATAATCCCCAGGAATGCTGTATGGTTTGGAGAGTAATATGTGATATTGGGAAATACGACCTCTCGTAAATCATAACTTCAGAGGTTGGATTATGGTTTATACTAGTGATGATCTCACGAGTATAGCGAACTTGGTGATTTATTGACTCATACATATTGGTCGATGCTGAACTGTATGAAAGGATTCAGGAAGGATTACTACATGTGCACATAAGTTGAATTTTCATCATAAATAAGTTCATGCTTATAGTTAGAATATAGAGGTAGGTGTCGACTTAAACGTAGAAAGTTGTACCATGAAAATAGTTACCGGATGGTCATAAAAATTTGCACATGGACTTCTCATATCAGTAGGAAGCTCGGAAATTTTGTTAAAATTAATCCTTAAATAAATGACAGGCTTCCCTCACAAGTACAAATTGAAATTACAACTTGAGAAATTAATTCACTGAAATGTTGACATGAAATGTCATGAGTTTTGATATATGATCTCTCGTGATAGTATAAAGCTAGGGAAATTTTTATTGGAATTAATATTGAGTAAATGACATACCTTCTTCACAAAGTACAATGTGAGGTTACGATTTAAGGAATTATTTTCCTAAATTTTTGATGTTGAAATATCATGAACTTTTGATATGTGATTTATTATATCAGTGACAAACTCTAGGGATTTTTATTAAATTCAACCTCTGAGTAAACTTCGTACTTCATCCACAATGAAGAGCCGGGGTGATAATATAGAATATCCATACCATGGATTGTAATTCGAGAAGTAGACACCTTGAGATATTAATACAGGAATAATGTTCTAGAAATCTGCATATAGACTTTTGATGTCAATATAAAGCCCTGGAAATGAGTTCAGGTTTAATGACTGAACAACCCTCAAACTACCTCCACAAGTGGAACCCCATAGACCCGAACTTGAATTTCGGGGACGAAATTATTCTTTTTTTTATTGGGATTTGTAACATCCCATTTTCTACTAGACCCCTTAACTTCAATTAGGGTAGGACATGTGGTGAGTGAGGTGAGTTTGAGCTTGGTGGTGACCTTGGGATGCACTGAGTTGAATGAATTCATATGTGATCCACTATAGGAGGCAGGTCAACTTAGATCAAATTAGCTCAAATTGAACTTACACTTGTGAATTGACCCCACCACCATGTCCCTAAACCTAAAGGAGACATAATTGACCAAAATTCTCATCAATTGGTCAACCAAATTAGCCAAGTGGACCAAAGTCAAACTTAGGTCAACATAAACCAATCCTTCCCCAATAGACTCAATTCTCCCCCAAAACATGAAATTGACTTCACCCCTAGTATTAGAACATCATTGGGGACCTGATTGAATCAAAAGCCCCATCATGGGATCAACAATTTGATCAAATTGACCAAAGTCAACTTTTCCCCAATTTTGATCAAAATCACACCTATTGGTTAAATTGGCCCAATTGGGGCATCACCATGACCCAATCAACATTGGGAGGTGTTAAGAGATCCAAGCTCAACACATTGGACCAGTCAACTCACCAATTGACTAAGTCAACCCCTAAAAGTCAACCATGGTCAAAGTTTAGCCCTAAAGAAGAAATTAAGGGCCTAAACCAATTCCAATGGGCGAAGGCCCCCAATCTCAGCCCATCTTGCAGCCCAATAGACTAATTACCATGCATGCCCTCAGAAATTAGGAGGAGATGACATGCAAGAGGCTAATTTGGACTTTCCCCCAAATTTAAGAGAGGACAAAGGAGGAAATCATGGATTGAAAGCCGCTTGTCCCTCCCCTCCTCTTCCCAAGCCTCCCACTGAGCTCCAACAGTGATTCCCAGCTGAAATTCCAGCGCGAGGGTGACAAATGGCATCATGGAGGAGCATCCTATGCTTGGCCGAAATCACCTTAATGGCTGCTATGAATTTAGCCACCCTCAGCCCAAATTGACTTCACCATTAGCTTCAAAAGGTGGAGAGCATATGAAATCGAGCCTTGGATCACTGCAAATGGTGGAGGATTAAAGTTTTGAGCAAGCTCGCTGGAGAGGAGAAGATTCATGTCCAACCGTCGCCGCCGCCGCTGTCAAGCTCCATTAAGGTCCGGTTTCTCCTCCTCTCCCCTCGTGCTAGCTTCTTAGATCAATTAGGAAGAGAATCGAGCTCAATTGATCTTCATTCTATTGGGAAATCCATGGTGATTTCAGATTTTTAGATCCCGCCGGAAAACACCACTCTGGCCACCCCAAGTCGCCGGACCACCACCCATCATTGGCCCTTGCCGAGAGGAAAGAGGTGGTGGGGTTGATTGGTCATGTAGGTGCTTGGGTTGATGTAGGGAGGCCAAAATATGAGCTCCAGGTCAGGCAAATCACAGCCATTGGCTGGAGGAGGAAGATGAACGGGAGTCATCAGATCTGCTTTAAGATCTGTGCTGGATCAAATAAATATATTCATTTCATTAAATGTATTTCTGTCACACTTTCTCATGAATGTTCACGCTCAGTTTTGTGGAACTTAGAGGCCTATTTAGGAAAGGTTGCCTGAGATAGCTATTGTAGGCCTTGATGTCTATATTCATTTGAAATTTAAATCAGATCATTTGGATCATTCTAGGGCCCACATCACTCATTCTCGTGAGGCTGGTCAAAATACAAACCAGATCTTTGAACTAGTGTAACTTTTTAATGCCAAGTCTGATGGACTTGAGATTTTAGACATGCATGAATGTTCCTCATACCTAGCTTAGGTTTAAATATCGGATTTTGTGGAGATAATTTTTCTATAGTTTTGTTCAAAACTTAGAAAATTAAATAAATGGAATATTTGGAGTTATATAACTCCTAATGATCCCAAATTTTGGTGAGGGCTTCTTTAGGCCATGTATGGACACTGGTTAAATTTTCATCACAAATGCATGAGGATATTTCTCTGAACTTCAAAATAAAGTTTGTGACTTAGGAGGAAATTGGGATGCTAATAGCCATTTGGGGTTTGTTGAGGTTTTAGATGTGATTGAAGATGAGAATCACCTTGCATGTCACTAAAACTTTGACCATGCATGTGTGGTGACCTAACCATCCAAATCCTATAGTTTGGAGGTCATTAGAGCTAGAATTATTATGTTTTCTATTTAATTTAAATTGTCACATTTGTATTTTGTTAAGATAAACAATTTGCACAGAACTTGCATGTTGACTTCACTTAGGTTAGGATCATTTCTGGAGGAAGTGACCAACATAACAATTGTAGATCTTGAAGTTACCTTTAAAATGCCACTAATTTCGTGTCATTTGGATCCCTGTAGCTCCCTCAGCACCATTTTTGGTGAGACATGTACACAAGTGAATTTTGTTAAGTTAAATAATGTGTACAGAACTTGCATGTTGAATTTACCTAGGTTAGGCTCATTTCTGGAGGTAGTGATCAACATAACAATTGTAGATCTTGAAGATACCTTTAAAATGCCACTGATTTCATGTCATTTGGATCCCTGTAGCTCCCTCAGCAAGATTTTTAGTGAGACATGTACATAAGTGAATTTTGTTAAGTTAAATAATGTGTACAAAACTTGCATGTTGATTTTACCTAGGTTAGGCTCATTTCTGGAGGTAGTGATCAACATAACAATTGTAGATCTTGCAGTTACCTTTAAACTTCCACTAAATTCATGTCATTTGGAACCCTGTAGCTCTCTCGGCACCATTTTTGGTGAGACATGTACATAAGTGAATTTTGTTAAGTTAAATAATGTGTACAGAACTTGCATGTTGATTTTCCCTAGGTTAGGCTCATTTATGGAGGTAGTGATCAACATAACAATTGTAGATCTTGAAGTTACCTTTAAAATGCCTTTAATTTCATGTCATTGGGATCCCTGTAGCTCCCTCAGCACCATTTTTGGTGAGACATGTATATAAGTGTATTTTGATTAAGATAAATAATTGGTAACAGAACTTGCATGTTGATTTTACTTAGGTTAGGATCATTTCTGGAGGAAGTGACCAACATAACAATTGTAGATCTTGAAGTTACCTTTAAAATGCCACTAATTTCATGTCATTTGGATCCCTGTAGCTCCCTCAGCACCAATTTTGGTGAGACATGTATATAAGTGTATTTTGATTAAAATAAATAATTGGTAACAGAACTTGCATGTTGATTTTACTTAGGTTAGGATCATTTCTGGAGGAAGTGACCAACATAACAATTGTAGATCTTGAAGTTACCTTTAAAATTCCACTGATTTCATGTCATTTGGATCCATGTAGCTCCCTCAGCACCATTTTTAGTGAGACATGTATAAAAGTGTATCTTGTGTGTTTAGTGATTTTGGCTCATGCAAATGCCTTGAAGATTTGTCCATGCCTCAGATATGATATCAACCACTTATAGCTAAGAATTCAACTCATGTACATGAGTGGATTTCTCTGAACTTCAAGTTGAAGTTTGGACTTAAGGTGTAGGAAAAATTGGGGTGCATTTAGTAAGAATGTAATAAATGATAATTAAGGATAAATACACCTTGGATTAATACGAGACTTAAGACCTGGTGCTTTTAGACCAATATTGAGCTATAATAATTTTCCCGGAATTTATTGAAGTCTTGACATAGCACTTGTAGTGTAAACCCTTATTGGCACACCAAATGTAACAAATGATAAATAAAGGTAAATACTCCTTGGATTAATATGAGACTTAAGATCTGGTGTTTTTAAACCAATATTGTGCTATAGTAATTTTCCCAGAATTTATTGAAGTCTTAACATAGCACTTGTAGTGTAAACCCTTATTGGCACACCAAATGTAACAAATGATAAATAAAGGTAAATACTCCTTGGATTAATATGAGACTTAAGATCTGGTGTGTTTAGACCAATATCGTGCTATAGTAATTTTCCCAGAATTTATTGAAGTCTTAACATAGCACTTGTAGTGTAAACCCTTATTGGCACACCAAATGTAATAAATGATAAATAAAGGTAAATACTCCTTGGATTAATATAAGACTTAAGATCTGGTTTTCTTAGACCAATATTGTGCTATAGTAATTTTCCCAGAATTTATTGAAGTCTTAACATAGCACTTGTAGTGTAAATCCTTATTGGCATACCAATAGTATTAATTGGTAAATGAGGATAAATATCCTTTGTAAAATTATGAAACTTAGGCACTGAAGTTTTTAGGTCAATATGGTACTACTGTAATTTTCTCAGAATTTATAGAGACCTGTAGATGGTAGTTGTAGTGTAATCCCTTATTGGCACACCATTTATGTTAAATAGAAATCATGGTTAAATAATCCCTGGAAAAGGTGAAACTTGGGGTTTGAGGTTTTTAGACATATACTATGCTAGTGTGAATTCATCATAATTTATAGAGATTCGTAGATGATACTTATTGCGTAAAACTTTACTTTTATCCCATCTATCTGAATATAAACTATGATTAAGAATTCCTTGGAAGAGTATGAAGTATAGGCTTTGAGGTTCTTAGATCATTACAAAATGTGAACCTATGGTAATAATTGGAACTCATTTGGATATGATATAATCAAGATTGCACCATAGGAGTCAAATCTAGCTCAATCTCATTTGGTCTGCGAATAGTAAAACTGATTTATATGATTTAGACCACCACTGACCTTCACACATAGAACTATTAACTCTTTGATTATTATGAAGGCTCAGATTATTTGGAAGAACACCTCTAAGGGCATCATGGGAAATAAGGGTTGGGGTGCGTTTAGCAAAGCTATAAGTGCAGGAATTTATAATGATATAAAAAGAAGGTTAGGCCTCATCAAGGGCCCCACAGACAACTCATCTGTGTTAAATGATTATATGGAAGTAAACTACCCTTAGCCGGGTGAGCCATCTTAAGGTAAATACTCAAGGGAGAAGTCGAGAAATATCTAAGTCAAATCCTGGATTAAGGATGACGAAGAATAGGAGTGTGGGTCCAAGTAAGGTTGAGAATGCTTGGTGAAGAAGGGAACTCGAGCTTAGAATGTGACGACGGGAGAGTCAGCACCCGGTCACAATTGGTGGTGTTAGAGTTCAAAAGAACTCCCCCACTCCTAAGAGCCAAGTTTAACTCATCTTATAGATTTAATGTAATTTGAGAGGAAAATGGGGATCAAGTAGAATGGGGTAGATACCAACAAGATTAAGTGCCTTGGGAAGAGGAAGTTTGGGGTGTCAGCCCGCCACACTTCCTAGTACCGCTGCGAGCCCCTCACCGGGTAACCCTTCGGAAGTCCAAGGCTAACCCTAAGCTTCTAAGATCAACTAAATTATAAACAAGACTAGTTAAGTAGGAGAACTTGACAAGTTATCTTTCATCCTAAACCAGATCGGGATATTAGGAAGGACTGGGATAGTCCTGCGAGCGGTAAGCTCGGGATATATATGGAAAGACTGGGATAGTCCTGCGAGCGGTAAGCTCGAGATATAAGGACAGACTGGGATAGTCCTGCGAGAGGTAAGCTCGGGATATATAAGGAAAGACTGGGATAGTCATGCGAGTGGTAAGCTCGAGATATAAGGAAGGACTGGGATAGTCCTGCGAGCGGTAAGATCGGGATATATAAGGAAGGACTGGGATAGTCCTGCGAGAGGTAGGCTCGAGATATAAGGAAGGACTGGGATAGTCCTGCGAGCGGTAAGCTCGGGATATATAAGGAAAGACTGGGATAGTCCTGGGAGCGGTAAGCTCGAGATATAAGGAAGGACTGGGATAGTCCTGCGAGTGGTAAGCTCGGGATATATAAGGAAGGACTGGGATAGTCCTGCTAGCGGTAGGCTCGAGATATAAGGAAGTACTGGGATAGTCCTGCGAGCGGTAGGCTTGTAGTTTAAATATAAGACTAGTGTAGTCTAGCGAGCGGTAGACTTGTAGTTTAAATATAAGACTGGTGTAGTGTAGCAAGCGGTAAGCTCGTAGTTGAAATATAAGACTAGTGTAGTCTAGCGAGCGGTAGGCTCATAGTTTAAAAATAAGACTAGTGTAGTCTAGCGAGCGGTAGGCTCGTAGTTTAAATATAAGACTAGTGTAGTCTAGCGAGCGGTAGGCTCGTAGTTTAAATCTAAGTATGGTGTAGTCTAGCGAGCGGTAGGCTCGTAGTTTAATTATAAGACTTGTGTAGTCTAGCGAGCGGTAGGCTCGTAGTTTAAATATAAGACTAGTGTAGTTTAGCGAGCGGTAGGCTCATAGTTTAAATATAAGAATGGTATAGTCTGGCGAGCGGTAGGCTCTACTTTATAAATGTTGATATAGAATTGCGAGCTGGAGGATCGGTAGTAAATGGCTAATACATGTTGCTTGTGTATAAGATGTGGTGGGTCTTCGATTCTGTCTTAGTCGTCACACCGACAGCAGTTCGTTGACTCGGCAGTGCTAGTGGTTTTATGGGGGCCAGGTTGTCTTACTGCGCGTCCGACGGGACGGATCCCCTAAACCCTTTCTGGCCAATTCAGTTTAGTACGCAAGAGCTCGTGAGTACCGGGTACCGGTATCACAGCGTACGTTAGGGCCTAGGTCTGGTAGTGTGACTTACCCACCTAGGTGAGGAGACGCCCGCTCCTCTGCCCCCGTTTGACCACGACGGGAGGTGCCCGAGAGGTTAGCTACCTCCGAAAAGTGGGAACTAAAGGTCTGTACGTACAAAGTCGTGTGGGTGAGTTGCATGTGTATAAAATAATAATGCAAACATTGCATCATTGCATTGCACATCATAGCATAACATTCTGCACAAACAGAGACCTCATCGTATAAATCCGTATGGGCAATTTTATACGATGAGTTTACTTCTTGCCAGATCCATGTGCTTTTCTGTGTGCATATAAGTTAAGGTTACTTTCGTAGTTGCTCTTATTTCTTGTACCTGCTTCTTTATATTGCATTGTCTTTTACTATTTGTTGTCATCCTTACTCTGGTTAGTATAGAATTGTTACCTTTACTTGCTTAGTATTTATATACCCTGCTAGTCTAGACATTTGTCACCTGCCTTGTTTCTATTACCCCTTGTTTTTCCTCCGCTTCGTCCTCCCGCACGGTGCCTAGGAGTCGCGGGGGAAGGCGGGGACAAAATCAGCTTAGTCTTTATGACTAACAGTCGGTTGTGACCGTAGGTACCCGAGGTGATGGAACCCCGGCTAGAAGAGGAGACAGGACCTGAGGAGCTTATGCCGCACATTACTTCTACTACAAGACAAGTGTTCGAGAGTTGAGAGTTTGTTTAGCTTCCGCATAGATGTAGAGTGGGAGAGTTTTTATACTTTGCTTGGCTATGTACCGGGCTTAAGCTCTTTCTCTCCTTTACTTGTTGTACTCATTGATGGACTTTTTATATTTTGTTGAATAAATGTGTGATTGTGGACTTGGTTTTGTTTATTTTCCTCCTTATCTCTTGTTGGCATGTTGATCGTTCTGCCGGCAAGATCGGCGTCTTGCGGAGGCAGCTAACTCGGGTGTTAGTGTCACCGTAAGGTGGTGGTTCTGGGCATAAGATCCTGAAGCTCTCTAGGTGCAGGAGAGGGATCTTACATGGGCGTCCATCAATGGCATCACCGCCCAACTTGCCACCCTCACCGCCGCCCTCGGCAACCTGCAGCCAGGCCGCAACATGCCTCCACCTCCCGCCGATGCCAACGCTCCAGCGGATCGTCTCTTAGGGCGGCAATACCGCCGTGGCCGCGTGCCTCCGGCTGCACCGCCCCTCCACCCATCCCTTTCCGAGTCCAGCTCCGATGAGGACCTTCCCGATGGCGGCAATCCTTATCGCGGGGGTGACCAACAACCTCATTACCAACCAGGATACCTCTTACGTGCGGACATTCCCCACTTTCATGGCAACCTGGGCATCAAGGACTTTCTCGATTGGATTTTGGAAGTCGAACGTTTCTTCGAGATGGCCGAGATCGACGACCGCCGCCAAGTGAAGATGGTCGCTTACCGCCTTAAATCTGACGCGGTGGTTGATGAGTCCTGATCATATACACATATTTGGACTCATCTAGGCCGGTTTTCTAGTCGTTTCACTGCACTTTAGCCCTATTTCAGCTCATATTTGTCTTTCTATGCTAGGTGCACTTCTTGGCCTAATTTGGTGTGTTTTATGCTTATTCCCTTTTGATAGCCTTATCGTTTTGTTGAGTGCCACTTTCAGTGGTCTGATTAGCATTTCTGTAGAAACAGGAGTCGTGCAGGTGTTGCTGGTAAAATTCTGTACAGGAACACTGCGCACGATCACTGGTTCGATTGCGCATGACCACTGGTCGTGCGCCGCTGATCGTGTGCACTTAACCCTTTTTTCTGAGTTCTGTCTCGGACAGTGCGCATGACCACCTATGATAGTGCGCACGACCACCGGTTGTGCGCCACTGTTCGTGCGCACTTAATATCAATTTCATGAGTTCTGTTTTGACCAGTGCGCACGACCACCTACGATAGTGCGCACAACCACCGGTCGTGCGCGACTGGTCGTGCGAACATGGTATTTTATAAATTTCTTACTTTGCAGGCTCCACCCAGGTAGGCGCACGATCACAGAACTCCAGCGCGCACGACCACTGGTCGTGCGCCAATGACCGTGCGCACTGTTTATTCCAGCGCCTATAAATTGTCCTGCTCGCGATTTAGGTCGCAGACTCCGCATTTCTGCTGTCCAGTCCGCCGTTTTCGCCCCTTCCGCTGGTTCTCCGCCCCCCTAGGCCTCCTCCATCATCCTTGAGCTCCAAGGAGAGGTTTCTAGCCCAAAGATCGCCAACGTCGAGCAAGGAGATCGTGTATCGGAGTAGATTTGATCGTGACATGAAGAAGACGAGCCATTGGGAGGAAGTGACAGCCCTCCTCTACCTCGGACGCAGTTGAAGGCCGAGCTTGGACGCGGATTGACAACCCTGCGATTCCAACCGTGAATCTTCGGCAAGGCTTCGGATGTGGTCGACTCCTTTACCCTCTTTTTCCTTCTTTATGTTGATGATTGTTTAAGTTAGACTCTTCTATATTTTGATGATATACACAATGAATCTTGTTATGTAATGTCTATTTCATTTATTTGAGATTATACTATTCATATGTGTTTATGAGGTGCGCCCCCATCTAATTTCCATTCCGCTTTCGTGTTCGTGTGCCGCACTAGCAATTGCTAGTGGCGTGCTTGTCGACGAGGTGCTTGCGACCCTCATCCGTATGCCTACTCGTCCATCCGCCCACCGAAGCGTGGCATCGCGGACCGTATTCCATTCGCCTAACGAAGTAGTGCGCTCAAGGCCTACGTAGTCTTCCATCCCGCCGAGCGAAGCTTTGCATAGCGGCATTGCATAGGAGTAGTTGTAATACTTTATTTTATTATTCACAATCCAAATCCCTTTCGTCCGCACTCCACCTATCGCTGGACTTCGATCTCAAGTCCTTCCTCGAACGTTAACTCCACCTTACTGTGTTCCTTGAGAGATTCGATACTCGGGGATTACTCCTCGTTTTATATTACTTGAACGATCGGTACACTGCCGTTTCGTGCCGCAGTCTTACTACCGCCTATAGCGGTGTGCTAAGATTTGCGCCATCAGTGGTTTGGTGGGAATAACTTCAACTCAACCGCAACCGCCAAGGCAAGGCCCCCATTCGCACATGGTTGAAGATGAAGAAGTTGTTGCAGAATAGGTTCCTCCCACCCGACTACGACCAACACTTGTTTCAGTTCTACCAGAGTTGTTCGCAAGGAACTCGTACGGTGATAGAGTACCTGGCAGAGATAAGCTGACTTGCGGACTGCAACAGCCTAACCGAGACGAATGGCCAACGTGTTACTCGTTTCCTACATGGGCTACATCCCTCCCTACGGGAGAAGATTGGATTACATGTTTTGCGTAGGGTGGATGAGGCTTACAACATGGCCCTCAAGGCGGAGCAAATGGAGAAGACATCAGTGCCACAACACCGCGCGGCCTCTCGCCGCCCATGGACTGATCTTTTGGGTTCTAGCAGCCGGGACACTACCGGCAAGGAGACTGTAGGCTGGGTGCCGGCCTCCTCTTCCGCACCAAAGGGTCGGGCACCTGACCGCGCATCATCTGGCACATATTTCAAATGCCAGCAACCTGGTCATTTCGCCTCCTGTTGCCCCCTACTTCGCCAACCTGTCCACGCTGTAGCACCGAACGAGGAGAGGGAGGACGACTTAGAGGAGGCCGATGAGGTCGTTGATGGGTATGACGAGGAGGGCGACTTCGCCGCGTGCGTGGTGTTGGGAAAATGATTTCTCTTAACCCCTGAAAATAAGTTAAAGAAGAATTCTAAGAATGAAAAATAAGACTAAGTAAATATGCGTCGAATACTATTCGACGCAACGTCGAAATGAAGTCGACGTTTCCTTCAGATTGAGTCGAAGTAACTTTAGGAAGATTTCGACGTATGTGTTGTCGACGTTACTCTGATTTCTAGTCGACGTACCTTTGTCGACGCACCTTCCTTATTCTCCTCTCGACGTCCAGACAGGATGTATTCGACGCTTGAGTCGAATGGTAATCGACGCACGTCGATTTATGTGACAGATCTAAATATGTGCCAGATCTCTTTCCTTCTTTCAGTAGATCTGATTTGTATGTAATAATGTTAATATTTTATAGTTGTTCTGAATCATTCTTTCCTTCTATTTGATTCTTGGCTAATCTGATTAACTCTATTTTGGATATCATTTGAAATCGGGATTCATTCTTTCCTTCTACTGAAAATGTTATTATGGAAATATTTCTTTCTTTCTAATACTCTGTCTGCTAATTGATTACTCTTCTATAGTGTTATCTTAATGAACAGAGCTATAAATATCCAAGGAGGTCGGCAGAGAAATAGAAGAAGTGATTCACCATTTTTATATTTGAAAAGAGGAAAAGCTCCCAAGTGAAAAAGAGAGAATTGAGAAATAGTCCTGCAGCAATATTCAAGCATTCTTCTTCCTCTGCTTCTGAAGTCACCCTGCTGCAAATTCTGATAGCCCTCACATAAGAGAGAAAAGCTACAAATCTTCTTATCTCTATAGAAGAAAGATTTAATTCACTTCTTGTGCTTCCAATCTTCTTGCTAGGAAGAAGATTCATTCTTGTTCTTATTTCTTTCTTCTTTCTTATTTTTACTTAAACATTGTAAAAGAGTTTTTAGAATCTCTCTTCAAAAAATTCAGTGTACTGGTTCTAAGAGTCTCCTTTTCAAAAGACTCAGTTGGTTCTAAGAGTCTCCTTGTCAAAAGACTCAGGGTGGTTCTAAGAGTTTCCTTATCAAAAGACTCAGTGCAAGATAGTGAATTCCTACCAAGGGGGTAGAAGAATGGACTACCCAAAGTTTGGGGAACCACTATATTTTCTTGTGTTGTGCTGTGATTTCTTTTCTTGCATTTACTTTCTTTATTTGTTTATTTCTTGTTGGTATGTGGGAAGCTATAATCTATGATCATACACATATATATATTAACATTGCACAAAATATTTTTTAATCTCTATTCACCCCCCCCCCCCTCTAGAGAATTCTAGTGAGGTTAACTGTGCACTTTAAATTGGTATCAGAGCTAGGTTGATCTAAAAAGGTTAACTCCTTGATCAAAAAGATCCTACCTCTTGTTTTTATATATATATTTTTTAAAATTATTTTCATGGCACAAATCAAAGATTATGCTTCCACCAGACCACCAATTTGCAACCTTGAAAAGTTTGCACTTTGGAAAACAAGAATTAGAATCTATTTAAACTCTATTGATGATGAATTATTTAATGTTGTCATGACAGGTCCCCCCAAGCCATTCAAAAAGGATTCAAGTGGAAAAGCAACTGAAACACTTGCTCCAAAGGCTGAATGGACAGAAAAGGAAAAGAAAGCCCAAGCATATGATGCCAAGGCTATGAATATCCTTGTTTCAACTCTCTCAGATGAAATCTTCCAAAATATTGCTGAGTGTGAGTCAGCTAAGGAAGTATGGGAAGCTCTCACAAAAATGGTTGAGGGAAGTGCTGATGAGAAAATGGACAGAAAGGCACTACTCATCTCCCAATATGAAAACTTCCAAAAGAAAGAAAGTGAAAGTGTTGCTGACATGTATTCAAGATTCAGCCTCATAGTCAATGAATTGATAACACTTGAGAAGGACATATCTCTTACTGAGATAAATGACAAATTGCTGACTTGCTTCCCTAGCTCTTGTGATTCAAGAATCTGGCCAATCAAAGACTCGAGAAGTCAAAAAGAAATCTCAACAGATGTCCTGTTGGGTAAATTAAAATCCTATGAACAACTGTTGAAAAGAAGGGCTGATAAAGAAGAGAAAGAAAAGGCTCATCCACTCCCAAAAGAAAAGAGTATTGCTTTGAAGGCTGTTGAAGGCGAACCCTCTACAAGTGATGAGGAGCTGATCAGTCTACTGGCCAGAAGGTTCAAGAAGTGGATCAAAACAGAAGGATCTAGAGGAAGAGACTCAAAAACCAGGTATAGTAAAACACCTACTAAAGAGATTATATGCTACTCTTGCAGGAAACCTGGACACATTGCACCTGAATGTCCTAAAGAGATCAACAATAAGAAGGATCTAAAAAGAACAGATCTAAAGAAGAAGAAAGAAAAAGGATTCATTGCTTAATCCTGGAGTGATTCAAAATCTGAAGGAAGTACCTCATCAGATAATGATCAGCAAGAGGTCAAGCAAGAGGAAACCTGTCTGATGGCCACTGAGAAGCCTGATGATACATCTATGGTAAATATACTTGATAATATAGATTTCTCTTCTACTAATTTCAAACAAAGTTTCAAAGAATTCTTTTTAGATCTAATCAAATCTGAAAAAGAAGTAAAAGAATTAAGAATTGAATTAAAAAATCTCAAACAGGTAAATACACATCATAAAAATTATAAGCTCAATCTAGAACTCTCAGAAGAGGAATTAGACAAAATCTATTCAAAAAATCTAACACTAAGGAAGGAGCTTGCAAAGGCTAAAGTCTTTGAAGACTCTCTAAATGGAAGTGGCCAGAAGCTCAAAAATATGTCTGAGAATCTCACTAATAGATTTAGACAGATAAATCAGAATACTAATGAAGCATCTAAACCTCAAACATCCAGCAAATCTGTCTGGAAACATCCAGTTCACTTCACTAGGGAGAATTATCTAACAGGAGAAATATCACAAGAAAGCCCTGAAATAACCACTGTTTTTAATAAACCTAATCTCATTACAGATAAAGGAATCTTAGGAAAATATCCTCACAAAAAATTTGAACATGCGTCGAATTCTTACCAACGTGCGTCAAGTTCTAATCGACGCTTACACCAATATGCATCGACTTCTACTCAACGCAACCTCTCTCATGCTTCGACTGAAAATAGACTCAGAATGAAGAAAGCGTCGAATTCATATCGACGCAACCATAAGTCTACGTCGAATCCCTATCGACGCAATAAATTAGACAGAAAATTTTCCGTTTCCAAACAGGCCTCTCAATCCATGTCCTTTTATTATAAACATTATTTCTGTGATATCATCCAAGAAGATTGGTATGATAAGCCAGTACCCCATAAGAAGGAAGGATATCCTGAAAGACCCACTTATTCTTTTATTAAATCTTTTACTAATGAGAGGAAGGGACCCCAGCTTAGCAGGGTCCAAACTAATGTTTAAAATTTTATGTGCAGATGTATCACATCTCCAAGATGGTGTGGTACTTGGACAGTGGATGCTCCATGCACATGACAGGATGCAAAAACCTATTAATCAACTTTGAGGATAGACTTGGACCATCAGTAACCTTTGGAGATTCAAGTTGTGGCCAAACCAAGGGCTTTGGAGATTTCAAAGAAGGCAAAGTCACCTTCAAGAATGTGGCAGTAGTCAAAGGACTAAAGCACAATCTGATAAGTATAAGTCAGATATGTGAAAATGGTAGGTATGAGGTAAAATTCACCACACTATTCTGCCATATTATTGATATCAAGACTGGTGCTACAGTACTAAATGGAACTAGAAAAGGAAAAGTATATGTAGTGGACTTTAGCTCTTCACCCACAGAAGTTTGCTTATTCAACAATATCATAGATAAAAATGAATTATGGCATAGGAGACTAGGGCATCTAAACTACAAAACCATTAGTAAACTAGCAAAGAATAACCTAGTCAGAGGTTTACCAAAGGGTAGGTACTCTAAGGATTCTCCATGCAGACCTTGCCAACTAGGAAAACAGACCAAATCATCTTTCAAACCCATTGGTAAGGATGACTCTCCCAGGGCCCTATACTTACTACACATGGATCTCTTTGGTCCCATATCCACTCAGAGCTTAGGTGGAAAATCCTATACCTTGGTTATTGTTGATGATTATTCTAGGTTTAGCTGGGTATTCTTTCTAAGGGTTAAATCTGAAACCCATAAAATTCTCTCAAAATTCATAAAACAGATTCAATCTGAGTTCAACTCCAATGTTTCAATTATAAGAAGTGATCATGGGACTGAATTTGAGAATCAGATGATTTGTAGTTTCTGTGAGGAAAAAGGTATTAAACAAAGCTTCTCAGCACCTAGAACTCCTCAACAAAATGGAGTTGCTGAGAGGAAGAATAGAACCTTAATAGAATCAGGAAGGACCCTGCTTGCAGAATCAGGATTACCAAAAACCTTTTGGGCTGAAGCAGTCAACACTGCAAACTATGTTCTAAATAGAAGCCTCATACACAAAACTAAATCAAAGACTCCATATGAGCTCCTGAAAAATAAAACACCCACTGTTAAATATTTTAAAATTTTTGGATGTGCTTGCTTTATTCTAAACAATGGGAAAGATCATCTTGCCAAATTTGACAAGAAGTCTGATGATGGAATATTTCTGGGATACACATCATCTAGTAAAGCCTATAGGTGCTACAATAGAAGAACTCTTAAAATTGAAGAATCCATGCACATTGTATTTGATGAAACTAACATGCTACTTAAGGGGGAGGAGACTCCCACCAGTTCTTTTCCACAGGAAAACAACAGCATAGAAACCCAGCTTGAGCAACTAGCTCTAGAGAACACAAGTAATGGAAAGGAAAACCAGTTAGAGGAACCAAGTGAGGAGTCTGAACAAGAAACCTCAGAAAAGAGCATTCAAGACCCATTTCCACAAGAGAACATGGTTCAGGAAGAACAATTGAACAATGATCTCATTGAGAATGAAGAAGAAGAACAACTGACAAGTTCAAGCAGAACAGGGATCAATTTGAAGGATCATCCACAAACTCAAGTAATTGGAGACCCCAATACAGGAGTAAGAACAAGACACCAGGTCTCCACTGGGATGGTGCTCCAATGCTTCCTATCACAAGTTGAACCAAAGAAGTTTGAGGAAGCAAATTGTGATCCTCACTGGATTATGGCCATGCAAGAAGAACTAGGCCAATTTGAAAGAAACAAAGTATGGAATTTAGTTGAAAGACCAAGAAACTACCGAGTGATTGGCACAAAATGGGTATATAGAAACAAATTAGATTCCACTGGAGTAATTGTCAGGAACAAGGCAAGACTTGTAGCACAAGGATATAGACAAGAAGAAGGAATAGACTACAATCAAACCTTTGCTCCAGTAGCCAGACTGGAAGCAATTAGGCTCTTTCTTTCCTATGCAGCTTTCATGAAGATGAAAGTATATCAGATGGATGTCAAGAGTGCTTTTCTGAATGGTGACCTTCAAGAAGAGGTATATGTGGAGCAACCACTAGGTTTTGTTAATCCCTCCTCTCCTAACTTTGTTTATAAACTCAACAAAGCACTATATGGTCTTAAGCAAGCTCCTAGAGCTTGGTATGAAACTCTCTCTAATTTTCTTTTGGAAAATTCCTTTGAAAGAGGAAAAGTAGACAAGACACTCTTTACTAGAACCCATAAAAACCAACTTGTTCTTGTTCAAATATATGTAGATGATATCATCTTTAGCTCAACACATCCTAAACTGTGTAAAAGATTTGCTAATCTCATGTAATCTAAATTTGAAATGAGTAGTATGGGAGAACTCTCATATTTCTTAGGATTACAAGTAAAACAAAGTAGTGAAGGTTTCTGTATCTCACAATCAAAGTACACTAAAGAGCTAATCAAAAAGTTTGGTATGGAATCAGCCTCCTCTATGAAAACTCCCATGGCAACAAATGCCATTATAGAAAAGATGACAAGGGAAAATCAATAGATCAAAAGACATATAGGGCAATCATAAGATCCCTTCTATATCTCACTGCTAGCAGACCTGACATTATGTTTGCAACTTGCATATGTGCTAGATTTCAGGTTGAACCAAAGGAATCCCATCTCACCTCTGTAAAAGGATTCTTAGATACCTAAAGGGAACTACTGAACTAGGTCTATGGTATTCAGCAGAAACCAACTTTGAATTAATAGGTTTCTCAGATGCAGACTATGCTGGATGTAGGGTTGATAGAAAAAGCACATCTGGCACTTGCCAATTCATAGGTGACAGATTAATCTCATGGTTTAGTAAGAAACAAACCTCAGTCTCAACCTCAACAGCAGAGGCTGAATATATAGCTGCTGGGAGCTGTTGTTCACAAATCTTGTGGATGCAAAATCAGCTTCTTGACTACAAACTGGAAGTCAATAACTCTAAGATTTATTGTGATAGCTCTAGTGATATATCTATAGCATCTAACCCAGTCCTTCATAGTAGAACCAAACACATAGAGATCAGACAGCACTTCCTTAGAGACAATGTTGAAAAAGGTAAGATAACCTTAGAATATATACCCACAGAAAGTCAAAGAGCAGACATTTTTACAAAACCCTTGGATGAAACCAAGCACAACTACTTCATAAACACCTTAGGAATGCTTGATGGAAGTTTGTAAACACCATTGTTAGGGAACTCTAAAGGAATCAGACAATCAAAGAAATCTTCTTGCAGATGCGTCGAATACATATCGACGCTCCATCGAGACAAACTCGACGCTGACACCAATGTCCATCAGACAAAGTTACGTCGATCTTTTATCGACGCACCGTCGAATTCATATCGATGCATTACTATGATCACGTCGATAGATCTCCAGGCTGGCCAATCTCCACGGAGCGCCGACTCTATATCGACGCAAACGTCGACATCCATTCGACATAACGACGACTTCAGGTTAAAATTAGAATCAAATCCTTACTTCCTCTTCTGACGATTGGATTACCTTGATTTATGTTTCCTTTCTCGACGTTTCATCTTCTTTAAATAATACTTCTTATTTCATAACATATACCTTTTTGAACCCGCCAAAACTTTGTCTTCCACCTCTCTCTCTTTCTGCATCAATGGCGCCTACTCCTGTTCAAACTTCCCTTATCAAAGCGATGAACGATGCTCTGGAAAATCTTCTCACCGACTTCTAGACACGTCTAACCAACTTCTACAATGAATGTGCCAATATGATCACCACCTGTGAAGCCAAATTGGCCACCCTATCTGCCTCTCTTCCTGAGCTTCATGCTCTTCTTCGAGAAGAACCTCTGTCGCCACAAAGGTTTACATCCTTCCTGAAAGATATAAACCAGGGGGAGAGTTGCTCCAGAAACCCCTCTTGCCAGGTCTTTGATCTCACTTAAAGCTTAGGTTTAACTCTCTTCTCTCTAACTCTAAGTATTCTCTCTAACTATTACTCCAATTCCATTATAGGCTCCACTCCTCTCAAATCACTCTGACAACACCTTCATCAAACATTTTGGTGAATCCTCCTCTTACAACACTGAAGGGGAGCATGCTGTGGATTCATCATTCAGAGTTGATAATCCATATAACCAGGGGGAGATTCCTGTAGTAAAGAACCCAGAAATCCAGGGGGAGGAAGAAGCAGTCACCTCTGATGATTGGAATGGACAGATATGGATTGATGCACCCTTATGTGAGGAGGAACTTCAACATCACTCCCCTGGCTTCTCTGCCAGTTACATCAAACTGAATACACCTCTACTTAAGGACATCCCTACAAAAGAGCTTGGAGGAGACAATCGTCCCTCAGCAGAGATCATTCTACCTGAAGTCATTCTGCCTTCTATTGCAGAACAGACTCCTCTTCTTGATATTGTTCCCTCTCCACCCAAAGAGAAAACTCACTCTCCTTCATCTCCACCTCTACCTCTACCTCCACTTCAACCTTCTTCTCTACCTCCTCTGCTACCGCTACCTCCACAAGTGGCAAGCTTCTCCAAACAAATCCTACCTAGGCAAAGTTCAGGAGGACAGATGAAAAGGAAAAGAGAAGTCATTCCCTACTGGCAAAACTTCTCCAAAGAAGAAAGGAGAGAGTATGCAAAAGAAAGGAAGTATAGAAAAGCATGTGAGCAAATAAAAAGATTTGAAAAGATGCTTATTATCACTCCTAACAGCCCTGTGAAGGAGTACCATGACCCTGACATGGAAAAGAGGCATGAAGAGATACGAGAAAGAGAACTGTATGAATATGAAGCAGCTAGGAAAGAAGTGGAAGATAAAAGGAATGCCTGGATGGAAAAGATCAACAAGGGAATGACTAAAGAACAAATTCTTGCTGAATCTTCTATCAGAATTCCAAAGAAGTTGTTTGATATTGAAGCTTATCAAAAGAAAAACCCTCAGGCAGGGATCATCCTAGATAAAGGTCAAAAACACAAGAAGGGTGTAGGGTGTACAGAAGATACTTACATTCCCTACAAGAAGCCCAACAAACCTATAAAATTAGACAAGTGGCATGCCTCACCCTGGAAAGGGAAAGGAAAAATGGCTGACATTCCAGAGAAGCAGCAATCAGAAAAGAAAACAAAATATAGGCCCAAGGTTGATAACAAGGGACCACCTGGGATCAAGCCTACTGAAAAGAAAGTTCAAAACATTACAATTGAGATGATTGATGAAAAGGCAGTAATCATCATCAACAAAGGCTACTCCATAAATGACACAATCCCTGATGGTGATAAACTATTGGAAAAACTGCATACAATCATCAGGAATGTCCAGGAATGACCTGATAGAGTCAGGGGCTACATTCTTGATGCTATTGAAAACTTATCTAGGAAACTTTATTCTGCTTTTGTCAACTTCATGTACAAAAAGAAGTTTCTGGTTTAAATTTTTGTGAAAGACAAATACTTATCATATGCTTTCTTATTCCAATTTCTCTTCTGATTATTTAATATATTTCTTATCCTTACAAATGCTGTGCTGGGTTAATTATATGCTAGTACAATTTCCCTCTAAATAGGGTTAAGACAAATAGGGGGAGATTGTTGGGAAAATGATTTCTCTTAACACCTAAAAATAAGTTAAAGAAGAATTCTAAGAATGAAAAATAAGGCTAAGTAAATATGCGTCGAATACTATTCGACGCAACGTCGAAATGAAGTCGATGTTTCCTTCAGATTGAGTCGAGGTAACTTTAGGAAGATTTCAACGTATGTGTTGTCGACGTTACTCTGATTTCTAGTCGACGCACCTTCCTTATTCTCCTCTCGACGTCCAGACAGGATGTATTCGACGCTTGCGTCGAATGGTAATCGACGCACGTCGATTTATGTGACAGATCTAAATATGCGCCAGATCTCTTTCCGTCTTTCAGTAGATCTGATTTGTATGGAATAATGTTAATATTTTATAGCCGTTCTGAATCATTCTTTCCTTCTATTTGATTCTTGGCTAATCTGATTAACTCTATTTTGGATATCATTTGAAATCGGGGTTCATTCTTTCCTTCTACTGAAAATGTTATTATGGAAATGTTTCTTTCTTTCTAATACTCTGCCTGCTAATTGATTACTCTCCTATAGTGTTATTTTAATGAACAGAGCTATAAATAACCAAGGAGGTCGACAGAGAAATAGAAGAAGTGATTCACCATTTTTACATTTGAAAAGAGGAAAAGCTCCCAAGTGAAAAAGAGAGAATTGAGAAATAGTCCTGCAGCAATATTCAAGCATTCTTCTTCCTCTACTTCTGAAGTCACCCTGCTGCAAATTCTGATAGCTCTCACATAAGAGAGAAAAGCTACAAATCTTCTTCTCTCTATAGAAGAAAGATTTAATTCACTTCTTGTGCTTTCAATCTTCTTGCTAGGAAGAAGATTCATTCTTGTTCTTATTTCTTTCTTCTTTCTTATTTTTACTTAAACATTGTAAAAGAGTTTTTAGAATCTCTCTTCAAAAAATTCAGTGTACTGGTTCTAAGAGTCTCCTTTTCAAAAGACTCAGTTGGTTATAAGAGTCTCCTTGTCAAAAGACTCAGGGTGGTTCTAAGAGTCTCCTTATCAAAAGACTCAGTGCAAGATAGTGAATTCCTACCAAGGGGGTAGAAGAGTGGACTACCCAAAGTTTGGGGAACCACTATATTTTCTTGTGTTGTGCTGTGATTTCTTTTCTTGCATTTACTTACTTTATTTGTTTAATTCTTGTTGGTGTGTGGGAAGCTATAATCTGTGATCATACATATATATATATATATATATTAACATTGCACAAAATATTTTTTAATCTCTATTCACCCCCCTCTAGAGAATTCTAGTGAGGTTAACTGTGCACTTTCACATGGTTCATCGTCTACTTCTTACACCGCGGCTAGATGAACATGTCCTTCGTAGCAATTTTTTCGGAGCTACTACAACATCAAGGGGAAGATCTGTGATGTCTTAATTGACAATGGCAGTTGCGAGAATTTTGTTGCAAGCCGGATGGTTTCCTACTTGCAGCTACCGACCGAGCCTCACCCGCACCCCTATTCCATCGGTTGGATCCAGCACGGCCCCTCAGTGCGGGTTACCCACCGCTCTCACGTTCCTGTTGCCATTGGAAAGCACTACCAGGACGACGTTTGGTGCGACGTCGTGGAGATGGACGTGAGCCACCTGCTCTTAGGGCGGTCGTGGCAGTATGACATGGATGTTTTGTATAAGGGCCGTGAGAATGTATACTCCTTCACTTGGGCGGGCAAGAAGATCCACATTATTGCTCGGGTCGGAGGGAAACCAGAAGCCGGTCCGCCTTCGGATAAGGGGCGCAGTCTGTTGGTGATGCATGAAGACCCCTCTCTATTCGAGCGAGATGTTGCGGAGGCCAAAGAGGTGGTGTCCCTCGCCTCCTATGGCTTGTACGCCACTAGCGAGCAGGAGGTGGAAGTTGCACCCCCGGACGTGCGAGCAATGCTGCACGAATTCAGAGCCATCACGATAGAGGACTTACCCGACCATCCCCCTCCTCTTCCGGATATATAGCACCAGATCGACCTCATTCCGGGAGCTAGCCTTCCGAACTTGCCTCACTACCGCATGAGCCCCAAAGAGCATGACATCCTGCGTGAGAAGGTGGAAGAGTTGTTGAAGAAGGGGTTCATCTCCGAGAGCCTCTGCCCCTGCGGGGTCTCGGCCCTCCTCGTGCCCAAGAAGGATGGTTCGTGGAGGATGTGGGTCGATAGTCGCTGATGAATAGTAAATTATACATATTTTTAGTATAAGTTTTAGCATAATTTTGGGTAATATTGTACATATTTCATATAAATTATTCAATAAATAACTTGTTTTATCTTATGTTTATAAATATATAACTATTTAAAAAAAAGGAGTTATTTAAGTATGAAACAATTTGTAAATATATGTAAATATAATAAGTATAATAAATAATAAATAATGATATATTTATATGTAAATATGATTTTTTTTAAAATAATATATATATATAATATAGTAGTATAGTATAATAATAATATAGTAATAATAATGTATATAATATAAATATAATACATATATATATATATGCATATATATATATGTAATTTATAAAATATAAATAATAATAGTATATATATAGTATTAATAATACATATAAATAAATATATATATGGCTGTTGGAATTCGTCGAAAGCTGTCCTGCGTTCGACGAACGCTCAGCGCTATGCGTTCGACGAACGCTCAGCGCTCTGCGTTCGACGATCGGCGCCAGGCGCTCGACGATCGGCGCCAGGCGCTCAACGATCTCATAATTAAAATTTATATATAAACTATATTATATAAACATATAAATATCTTTTCTGCAACCGTTCGATGAATTCTCTGCGTTCGACGAACAGTTCTGCCCGCTGAGACTCAGCCCGAACCGCTAAGACAAGCCTGCCGTTCGACGAACTCTCTGCGTTCGACGATTCCCTCTCAGTCCAGGCGTTCGACGAACTCTCTGCTTTCGACGAATTTCGCGCCCAACCCAATTCGACGAATCTTCCCTGCGCTCGACGAATCTCAATCCAGAACCCGCTAGCTTCCAGCTGCTATTCGCACCCCACCAGCTCTCAAGTCAAACTTGCCAACCTCTCAAGTCTTCCAGCCAGCTGCCTTGCGAGCTCCTTTTTTACTACTATTTGCAGCCCTCTTTTTGTCTATAAATATGAGGGGCTTTTCTTGTTTTTAAGGGTTCATATATTTTAGAACCTAAGTAAGTTTTCTTTTTTCTTGAGTGTTCCCGTGAGTTTTATTTTGTGCGTGTTTGTGAGTTTTATTTTGTGTATTTCCTTGCTCTTGTTTGAGCTCTCCAAGTTTAGACTTTCTTCAAAAAGTTGTAATATGAATATTTATATATATAGTTTTTGTTATACTTGTTCATGGTGTTCTTCTTATTTTTCTTATTTTTCTTTTCTTATTGTTGAGTGTGTGAGTGTATGAGTGTAAATTTTAATGTTTTTGTTTTTATTTTAGTTTTTATTTATTTATTTATGAAAGTGTGTGTGTGTATCTGATTAATTTTATTGCTTTCATAATTTAGATTTAATGCTTTAATTTTAATGCTTTCATAACTTAGATTTTAATGCTTTCATAATTAGATTTTAAAGCTTTCATAGCTTAGCTTTAATGCTTTCTTTAATTTTCGTATATGAGATAGCTTTTCTGCTTTATTTCAATTAAGTCATTTAAATTTCCGTAGAGTGCGTGAGTTTTTCAATTAGTGTGTTCTTTTCTTTTCTATCGCTTTTCTTGGTTTTTGCTACATGCACACCAAGCCCGCGATTATCGTCATTTTTGCTCTAAATTATTGCAAACGTAAAAATCAATCGATCTTTTCGATAAAATAATAGCGTATTTCTAAAGTAACAATAATCGACACGTCCTTGGAAAAATACGACCTTGATAATTTTCTATAAAATTATCCTATATTATACGCGATAAGGTATACTTGCCTTTTCGAATGCTTAGTTTGGATAATAACGATACGAAAACTTCGCAAAAACTCTCCATTTCTATATAAATATTTTAATTGAATTAGGCGCCGCCGCCGCGGCGTGGTCGTCGATATTCTGAAAGAAGGAAAGACTATTACTTCTATCATCTCGATAGGTAGGATAATGGTTAGTTCCTCGAAGTAGGAGTGCTCGCGAGACGCATCGAACGCGCTCGCTGAATTCTTCCCGCACCCCGGAAAGCTTTTGCGGTGCTCTCAAATAAATTTTAATCATCAAGTATTTGGCGCCGTTGCCGGGGAGAAGTGTCGTTATTTCGAAAAGAAATCGCTATTAATTTTATCATTATTTTTGTTTATTCTTCAAAAAAATTCTATAAAATCTAAAAAAATTCAAAAACTCCTAAAATTATAAAAATATTTCTATCCTATTTTGTATATACCTTTTTCATAACAAATTTTTTTTTTTACAAAATCCAAAAATATAAAAACCCCTAAAATGAAAAAAATTTACCTTATTTTGTAAATAACATTTTCATAATTAAAAAAAAAAACTTTAAAATCCAAAAAAATCTAAAAATCTTAAAATGAAAGAAAAAATTACCTTATTTTTGAACATAATGATATAGTTTATTTAATAAAAAAACCACAAAAATATAATAAAAACTTACTTTGTAAATAAATTAAAAAACTTTTAAAAAAACAACAATAATTCCTTTTTTATCTAAAAAAGATTTAGGCAGCGTCGCCCGAGAGCTTCTCCCGATAAGTCGAAAGAAGGAAAAACTATTACTTCTATCATCTCGATAGGTAGGATAATGGTTAGTTCCTTGAAGTAGAATTACTCGCGGGACTCCTCGAAAATGGCCGCTTAAATCTAATCCATTACCCATGCTTAAGTAAAAATCCAAAAACCAAAAAAATACTAAAAAAAAAAAATTTATATTGCAAATAAATAACTTAAAAAACACACAAATTTTTTTTATCTTGTATTTCTTTTCTCTTCTTTGTGTTTTTCCTTATTTAAAGAAAAACCCAAAAAAATTCTAAAAACACAAAATCCAAAAAATTAACAAAATAAATAACTTAAAAAAAATTTGATGAGCTGAATACTTAGTTTTTTTTTTCATAATAATACAATTTCTTTTATACACTTACAAAAACTTAGAAAATCCAAAAAAAAAAAATCTAAAACCCCAAAATCCAAAAAAAAAATCTCTTTCTTTTTCTTCCTCTTATTTATACTTTCATCCAAAAATCAAAAAACCAAAAAAATATATAATAACATTTTTTAAAAAAATTAAAAACATTTAAAAAAATGACCCGAGGAAGCTCTTTCGCATTTTGATTTTCGCTTCCACATACTTAAAATACAACATTGAGGACAATGTTGGGTTTTAAGTATGGGGGTATTAGTATTTTTCCCATTTCTCTATTCTTAGAAATATCAAAAATAAAAAATTAAAAAATTTTAAACCCAAAATCTAGTTATTTTGTACATAATTATTTCAAAAAAAAATTTAATAATATAGAAAAATAAAAAAAAAATTTAAACCCCCCCCCCCCCCAAAAAAAAAAAATACTAATTAGTAATATACTTTGTTTCATATCTAAAATAACTTAGAAAATCCAAAAAAAAAGAAAACAAAAAACAAAACAAAACAAAATGATAAAATCCCAAAAATATAATAAAAACCCCTACTTAGCTTTGTATTTCTCAAAATTAGTTTGAGTTTATTCATAAGCATTTTCTTTATTTTTTATTTACCAAAACCTTTATTCGTATCATGGTTTGTGAAATTTAGATTCATAGAATTTTAGTTGTAAATAATATATTGTGTTATTTGAGAACAAATTTTTTAGCACTACTTCAACTTTACCCTAAATAGCTTCTTGTTGTATTATTTTGGCAGACCATCTTTAGACTTTAATTATTCCTACTCCAAACTTGTGAAACATTAGGAATGTTTTAAACCTACTAAAACTTGCTCTCAAAATTTTTCTTAATTTATAAAATCTAGAAATTTCTAAACCCCTTACATCCCCTTTCTTGGTATTTTAAAAGATCTTATGTCAATGGGAATAAGATTTCATTCCGTAAACATAGGCACCCAATTTTATTAAAAGATTATATGGCATGGGAATAAGATTTTCGTTCCCTAAACATATTCATTGGGTTCTTTTTAAAGCTTGAAAATGTTCACTTTGGGAATAAAACTTTCATTTCCTAATCAAAAGCAAAAAAATTGAGTAGGGTGAGAGGATAAAATCCATCACCCCCAAATCAAAGTCTCTTCTCCTACCAAGCTCCCCTACCCCCAGCCAATCAAATTGAAAACTAGATATAAATGAAAAAATTGAGAGAGCATAATTAGTAAGTTTTAATTATTCTAAAAAATTTCATAAAAAGTTAAAGTTCTTATAATTCTATTCTAATCATGGTGCTAATTATTACAATTATTTAGGTCGCTACTTAGCTAACTTTAGAAGTCTTGTTGGCTAAAACTTTTTCGCTCTTTTTAAATCATCATCACGATGTAGGACATACCTCTTTTAATCTCCTAAATTTATTTCAAGCTTACTTTCGATTAAATAAAATTTTGGTAAATTAAAAATTCTATTAGTGTCTTATAAGTATCTCTTACTTTTGCTCTGGAATAGCAACAGTTTAAGTATAGGGGTATTTGATGAAGAGTAAATTATACATATTTTTAGTATAATTTTTAGCATAATTTTGGGTAATATTGTACATATTTCATATAAATTATTCAATAAATAACTTGTTTTATCTTATGTTTATAAATATATATCTATTTAAAAAAAGGAGTTATTTAAGTATGAAACAATTTGTAAATATATGTAAATATAATAAGTATAATAAATAATAAATAATGATATATTTATATGTAAATATGATTTTTTAAAAATAATAATACATATATATATAATAGTATAGTATAGTATAATAATATAGTAATAATAATGTATATAATATAAATATAATACATATATATATGCATACATATGTATAATTTATAAAATATAAATAATAATAGTATATATATAGTATTAATAATACATATAAATAAATATATATATATATATGGCTGCTGGAATTCGTCGAACGTTGTCCTGCGTTCGACGAATGCTCAGCGCTCTGCATTCGACGAACGCTCAGCGCTCTGCGTTCAACGAACGCTCAGCGCTCAGCGCTCTGCGTTCGACGATCGGCATCAGGCGCTCGACGATCTCATAATTATAATATATATATATATACACACTATATTATATAAACATATAAATATCTTTCTCTGCAGGCGTTCGACGAACTCTCTGCGTTCGACGAACAGTTCTGCCCGCTGAGACTTAGCCCGAACCGCTGAGACAAGCCTGCCGTTCGACGAACTCTCTGCGTTCGACGATTCCCTCTCAGTCCAGGCGTTCAACGAACTCTCTGCATTTGACGAATTTCACGCCCAACCCAGTTCGACGAATCTTCCCTGCGCTCGACGAATCTCAATCCAGAACCCGCAAGCTTCCAGCTGCTATTCGCACCCCACCAGCTCTCAACTCAAACTTGCCAACCTCTCAAGTCTTCCAGCCAGCTGCCTTGCCAGCTCCTTTTTTACTACTATTTGCAGCCCTCTTTTTGTCTATAAATATGAGGGGCTTTTCTTGTTTTTAAGGGTTCATATATTTTAGAACCTAAGTAAGTTTTCTTTTTTCTTGAGTGTTCCCGTGAGTTTTATTTTGTGAGTGTTTGTGAGTTTTATTTTGTGTATTTCCTTGCTCTTGTTTGAGCTCCCCAAGTTTAGACTTTCTTCAAAAAGTTGTAATATGAATATATATATATATATATATATATATATATTTTTTGTTTTTGTTCTACTTATTCTTGTTGTTCTTGGTGTTTTTCTTATTTTTCTTGTTTTTATTTTCTTATTGTTGAGTGTGTGAGTGTATGAGTATAAATTTTAATGTTTTTGTTTTTATTTTAGTTTTTTTTATTTATTTATGAAAGTGTGTGTGTGTGTATGAGATTAATTTTATTGCTTTCATAATTTAGATTTAATGCTTTAATTTTAATGCTTTCATAACTTAGATTTTAATGCTTTCATAATTAGATTTTAAAGCTTTCATAGCTTAGCTTTAATGCTTTCTTTAATTTCCGTAGAGTGCGTGCGTATATGAGATAGCTTTTCTGCTTTATTTCAATTAAGTCATTTAAATTTCCGTAGAGTGCGTGAGTTTTTCATTTAGTGTGATCTTTTCTTTTCGCTTTTCTTGGTTTTTGCTACATGCACACCAAGCCCGCGATTATCATCATTTTTGCTTTCTAAATTATTGCAAACGTAAAAATCAATCGGCCTTTTCGATAAAATAATAGTGTATTTCTAAAGTAACAATAATCGACACGACCTTGGAAAAATACGACCTTGATAATTTTCTAAAAAATTATCCTATACTATACGCGATAAGGTATACTTGCCTTTTCGAATGATTAGTTTGGATAATAACGATACGAAAACTTCGCAAAAACACTCCATTTCCATATAAATATTTTAATTGAATTCGGCGCCGCCGCCGCGGCGTGGTCGTCGATATTCCGAAAGAAGGAAAGACTATTACTTCTATCATCTCGATAGGTAGGATAATGGTTAGTTCCTCGAAGTAGGAGTACTCACGAGACGCCTCGAACGCGCCCACCGAATTCTACCCGCACCCCGGAAAGCTTTTGCGATGCTCTCAAATAAATTTTAATCATCAGTCGCGCAATCAACCGGATCACCATCAAGTACTCCTTTCCCATCCCGCGCCTTGACGACATGCTGGACATGCTGGATGGTTCCAAGTTCTTTTCCAAAATAGACCTGCGCAGCGGGTACTACCAAATTCGCATCAATCCGGGTGCTGAGTGGAAGACGGCTTTCAAAACGCCGGACGGTCTCTTCGAGTGGAAGGTAATGCCTTTTGGATTAGCTAACGCTCCAAGTACGTTTATGCGCCTCATGACATGGGTACTGAGACCATTTCTGGGGAAGTATGTCGTCGTCTACTTTGATGACATCCTGATCTTTAACAAGAGCAGAGCGGATCATCTATCACATCTTCGTGCTGTGTTGGGAGTGTTGGCGGAGCACCAACTGTTCATTCATCTCAAAAAGTGTACCTTCCTCGCTCCGCGGCTGAATTTTTTGGGCTTTATTGTGGGGGTGGATGGCATCCGAGTTGATGATGAGAAGATCCAAGCGATCCGAGATTGGCCGGCCCCAACGACACTCTCGGAGTTGCGGTCGTTCCACGACCTAGCCACATTCTACCGATGGTTCATACGTGATTTTAGCACCATATCAGCACCAATGACCGATTGTTTGAAGAAGGGGTGGTTCTTACGGGGGAAAGAAGCCAGTCGCTCCTTCGACTTGATCAAACATAAGCTTAGCTCGGCCCAAGTTTTGGTGCTTCCCAGCTTTGATAAGCTCTTCGAAGTGCAGAGTGATGCCAATGGCATTGGTATAGGAGCAGTTCTCTCCCAAGACAAGCAGTTGGTTGCGTTCTTCAGCGAGAAGCTAAGTGATGTCAGGCGGAAATGGGCCATTTATGATCAAGAATTCTATGTCGTCGTCCGGGCCCTCAAGCATTGGGAGCACTATTTGCTGCACAAGGAGTTCATCTTGTACACGGACCATCAAGCTCTCAAGTTTATCAACAGTCAGAAGCGCATGGGCGGAATGCACCTTCGTTGGACCACGTATCTTCAACGATTTCCATATATTATTCATCAGAAACCGGGACTTCAAATGTGGTCGCCGACGCACTTAGCCGGCGGAGCTGTTTGATAGCAACTATGCATCACGAAATCATCGGCTTTGATACCCTCGCCGATTTGTATGCCGACGACACAGATTTCCAAGAGGTTTGGCGCGCCTGCTCGTTGGGCGGCTCACATGGTGGTTTCCTATTTCTCGATGGGTTCTTGCTTAAGGACAACCGGCTATGCATTCCCCGCACCTCCTTGCGGGAGAAGCTCATTCATAATTTGCATGGGGGCGGACTGAGTGGCCACCTGGGCCGAGACAAGACACTTGCCAGCCTCCAAGAGCGCTATTTCTGGCCACAGTTGCAAAGGACGTGGGGAATTTCGTTCGGAAGTGTTATGTGTGCCAACAGTACAAGGGCCATGCACACAACACTGGGCTCTATACACCCTCTCGGCACCCTCTGGCGTTTGGGAGGATCTCAATGGATTTCGTCTTGGGCCTCCCGCGCACGCAACGTGGGGTTGATTCGGTGTTTGTCGTGGTGGATCGCTTCTCCAAGATGGCGCATTTTCTTCCTTGCCGCAAGACATCTGATGCGTCTCACATTGCGCGTCTTTTCTTCTGAGATGTGGATCATTTGCATGGCGTACCAGCCACTATCACATCCGACCGCGACCCCAAGTTTCTTGGCCACTTTTGGACGATGTTATGGAAGATGTTTAACACCTCCCTCCAGTTTAGTAGCTCCGCCCGTCCTCAAACGGACAGCCAAACCGAACTCGTTAACAAGACTTTGGGGAACCTCGTTCATTGCATTTGCCAAGATCGCCCGAATTAGTGGGACCACGCCCTCGCACAAGCTGAATTTGCCTATAACAATGTCGTGCAAAGCTCTACTGGTCGCTCACCGTTCTCCATTATTTACACCAAAGCCCCTCGGCATGCGCACGATTTATCCCGCCTACCAGCGGCACCTCCTTCAGCAACACAGCTGGCGGAAGAGACCTGCGACATCCAAGCCGACAATCGGCTCAAGCTACTTGAGTCCAACGCCAAATACAAGGCTATGGCGGACAAGCACCGTCGTGAACAAATTTTTAAGGAGGGAGATATGTTCATGGTCTTCCTCCGCAAGGAGCGGCTTCCTACGGGACATCACCACAAGCTCATGCCGAAGAAGTACGGCCCTTTCCCCATCTCCCGCAAGATCAACGACAATGCATATATAGTCGAGCTTCTGCCGAGCCTCAACATCTCCAAGACCTTCAACGTGAGCGATTTGTCCCCTTTCTACCCGGACATCCCGCTTTACCCTGAGCACTCGAGTTCGAGTGCTTCCCAAGAGGGGGCGAATGATGAAGGACGTATCGTAGCCGACGCACCCGCAACGGATGCAACCCCCGGCAAGGCCGGAATCGCGTGGCTTGAGAAGACCGACCCACTTTGGAAGCCTCGAACCGTCTAATTAATTTTCTTTCATGCTGAATGCTAGTTGTATTTTCTATTGTATTTGATTTTGAACCTATTATGTGGTGTGCTATTAGCAGGTGTGCTAATAGCCGTGGTCTTCCCCTCATAGTATAAGAGGTGGGAGTTATTTTTGGTGTGCTCAGTTTTTGATGATTAAAGATTTTCACTGTTGCCCTAGCCGTCTTGCCCTCTCCGTGCGAGAGAAATCAGTCCGGAAGGACTCGCACCCATCGCCCGCTTCCCCTCTTCCCGTGAGGAAGACGACCGGTCAGAAGGCTCCGTCCCTGCACCCGGTATTTCCTACTCCAAGATGCTTCTTTGTTCTCTGGCCCACGACCAATGTCGCCCACTACCAATGTCGTCGCTCACAACCAATGTCGTCGCCCACGATCAATGTAGCGGCCCACGACAAATGACATCTCCCACGACAAATGACGCCCCCCATGACAAATGACGCCTCCCACGACAAATGACGCCTCCCACGACAAATGTCGCCCACCACGACAAAGGTTGCCCCCAACGACAAATGTCTCCCCCCACGACAAATGTCGCATTGGATCGGGCCGGAGGACCGTGCCTGTCACTCGTATATATTGAAAGTTGAGGTTAGATCTTAACTTACTCTAGAGGGGGGTGAATAGAGTATTAAAAATTTTATTAGTTTTTAAAGCGGAGTTAAATTACTGATGTATATATATATATGTGTAATGCAAAGTGTGATATGTAATTTGAATAAAGAAAAACACACAGCACAGAAACAATACAGAAAATCACAAGCACATGGGACACAAGGAAAATTTATAGTAGTTCCCCAATAAATCTGGGTACGTCTACTCTTCTACCACAGCTGGTAGGATATCCACTAGGAGTTTTTGATAAGGTGTCCACAAACCACAGAGCTTTTGATAAGGTGCTCAAGACCAGGGGTTTTTGATAAGGTGTCCACACACCAATAAGCTTTTGATAAGGTGCTTAAAAACCACACAAGGATTTTTTGATAAGGTGTCTTGCCACCACTGTGTAAACTTTTGGAGGGAGAATTAACCTTGTAAAAGATAAGGTAAGAAGGTTTAGAGTGTTCTTCTCTGTCAATATTTCTGAGAGAAGACAAAAGGTGTTGAGGATGAAAGCTCCCCCTGTCTGTTTGAAGTTGTTGACAGCTTGAGGATGAAGCTTTCTCTAAAACAGAACTCTTCTGTAGCAGATTAATCTGGAAGAAGTAAATCTTCAGATTGTTGTTGCTCTTTGGAAGATTTGAACTTGCAGTAGATCTGAGAGAATGAATGTTGTTCTCAGAGAGATGAAGATGCTACTTTTAGGAAGAAGAAGACTGAAAGTATGTGTTCTCTGTGTGTATATTCTTCTTCTTCTTCTTCTTCTTTCTCTAATCCTTCTGTATTCTTGTTGTTCTACAGAACTGTATATCTGAGAACCTCTTTTGAATAACTGTATAAGATGTCTGTCTCGGGGAGTATATGACTGTTTTTTTGTATATATTTTCTTCTGTGATGGATTTCTAATTTGAAATTCAAATCATCTGTCTTTAAGGAATATATTATTCTGACTTAAATCCTTCTTGGAACTGTAACAGCCACCAAAACGATTTTGGTAGGTCCTTTTTGATTCCTTTGATGTGAAAGATGTCGTAGCATTAAATGTCAACGGCTATTCTTGTCTTGGAATAGAAGGAATAAAAGAATATAATAAATGAATAAGATATCCTTACTAAGCTGACTGAATACGTCCAAAAGAACTTGAATAGATCCGTTAATGTCGTCGATCTGTGTTCAGAGAGTTGACAAAATAACTGATATAGATGATCTGGACTTGTATCTGTTGAACTGAGCTTTCATATAAAATTTGTCGAGCTCTGGCTGGAATTCATCGAACACTGGTTGCCATTTGTCGAACGCTGCTCAGAGAATGTCGAGCGCTGGAACTGGCTATAATTCTTCAGTCTGCTGAGAAGAATTTGTCGAACGAAGCTAGTCATTCGTCGAACGCCACTCGCCATTTGTCGAATGCTGGGAACTTAAATATTCCTTAAGTTCTAGGTAATCAATCGGCCTAAATACTTGACCCTAAAGCTATACAGTGGGGTCAACTTGATCCTTAGTTAAAACATAGTGATCCTAGCCCAAAACAGTAATAGGGTTGTTCCAACAATCTCCCCCTATTTGGGTTAGGATACTATTTGACAATTAATCAAATAAATACAATAGAAAACATAAACAACAGAGCATAAAATATATGTATCTGACAGAATGAAAAATTCATTTCAGCAGATTGAATAAAACTAGTGCTCTGAGTTCATTACAATCAAAATGTTTAACAGCAACAAAAATAAATAAGTCTTAACCTCTTTTACTTCTTTGCTGATGGAGGTTTGAAGATGATTATCCTGTTTGGATCTTCAGACTTCTTCTTTCTTATGTAGAGATCTTGAGCTCCCAGTATAGTTTGAGATTTGACATGAGGGACAAAATCTCCTGGGTTCTTTTCAAGATATTCTTCAGCATTGAATAACTCTTTAGAGTTGTACTTGTCAAGTTCTTTCCTTCTATAATCAGACATGGTAGAAATGTTTGTAAAATCTTTACCTTCTAATTTTGCTTTGTTAATCTTGGCATAAGAAATTGATTCTTTTAGTCTTGCCATTTGAAATAATCTTTCCTCTTCAGGATATGGAAGATAAGTAACATATTCTGAATTATCAACTTGATCTTGAAGATCACTTTGAGGATTTCTGATCTTGTGGAAAGATTCATCAGAAATATGAAGTTTGTATTCTGAAGATATTTGAGGTGAAACAATGACTGGACTTTCTTGTGAAGCAACTGCTGATTTCTTAGAAGGAGGATTACTGGCTGATCCTGATACTTGAGATCCACTGGAACTACCAGATTTCCTTGAGTGCTGAGAGCTGGGCTTCTGAGAAGTAGAAGAAGATCTTGCTGAGCCTGCTGATCCTGCTGGAGGAGGAGGAGGAGGATGGTTATATTTGACAGGCTTGTCAGAATAGTAACCAGTCTTTCTCATCCTCTTTCTTCTTTTATTCTCATTCCTTGAGAATTTCATCCAATGAGGTGTATCTTTGTCAAGAGTAATGTTATGAAGAACATAATAGGGGACTTCATTCTCAGGATTTGGAGGCTTGGGAACAACCTTTGACTTTGCTCTTCTTTTCTTTCTCTTCCTTGATAGAGTATCATCAGAATCACTGTCATTTTCTTCATCATCAGAATCTGAAGAGGGAATTGGATTATCATATAAATCATTGATCATTTTAAGAGCTTTGATTCTTTGCTCTTCAGCTTCATAAGCTTCATCTTCTGCTCTCCAGATTTCATCAAAGTCTGGAATTGGTGATTCATCAAAGACAAAAGTTGGGAATTCAAAATTATTGATAATTTGTTCTGAAATTTTAACTGATTCATCTGCAAGACTTTGAACAGGAACTGGAACAAGAGCTGGAACTGCTCTTTGAACTGCAAAACTATTAATAATCTTTTTCAGCAAAGTTTTGTCAATTGGAGCAGTATAGGGGACAATTGCTCTGGAATGAATTTGATGTTTGGCAGAGCTGAGGAGGCAAAACTGAACTTAGACAGTAAGGAAATAATATCTAGGGAGGGATGGATATAGATATTAATTATCTTTTCTATGATTGGTACTTCTGGAGTTTCTTCATACATAGCTACATCAGAAGTTTGAACTGTTTCTTCAGCATCCTCTTCAACAAAAACTGTATCTGAAACAAAAAACTGTATCCTCTGAAATTATGCCTTCTAGAACTTCTTCATAAGGCATCTCCCCCTGCCTAGCTTCAGGGAGACCTGAATCTAGGCCCCTAGAAGAAGGGACAGAGATGGAAGAGGTAATTGAAGATATTGTAGAAGAGAGTTCAGAGATTGCTTGAAGAATTGGAGCAATTTTTGCATCCAATGTGGAGTCAATAGTAGAAAGAATGTTATAGACTGGAGCAAGTTTTGCATCCAGGATTTGATCAATTTTTGGAAGAATATAGTCAAGAATTTGATCTGCAACAGATTGAAAATGTAAAAATAACATTTCAGGTTGTTGAGATGAAGGTGATTGAGAAGTGGATGGAAGGGGGTTGGTATAAAAATGTTTGCAACATTTGCATGTTGTTGAGGGATGTTAGAATGAATGGTGGCAAGAGTGATGGATGGGTGAATGATAGTCATCATGCATTTGAGATGGAGGTGGAGAAGTATGGGTGCTTAGAAGGGTAGATGAGGATGGAATGTCATCAATGAGTGTGGGAGAATTTGGAGGTGGAGATTGTGCAGGGGAAATATTTTGAGGTGGAGATGGGAGAGGAGAAGAGGAAACAATAGGAGGAGGAGAAGAGGCTTCTAGAAGGGGTGAGGGAGTGACTGGGTCAGTCCTTGTGCCTTCAGAAGTTTTCTTCTTTGTAACTGCTCCTGTGTTCTTCTTGATAAATACCCTGTCCCATTTAGCAAAGAGAGTTGAGGTCAGCTTCTTGCTAGCATTAATTATCACCTTGGGAGAGACCATAAGGTCTTGGTGTCTTTCCTGCAAAACAATTCCTAAGATCCTTCCAAAGCAGACATTGTCCTTTGAAATCTTCTTCTTAATCAATCCAAAGAAGATTGATCCCCAATTCACTTTCTTCTTTTCCATTATGTTCACCATCAACATAAATTGGTGCCTATTAATATAATCATGTCCTGTTGTTTTCCCTAACAACACTTTGCCAACTATATCAGAAAGAAACTTATATTCCATAGATAAGTTCTTCTTAAGCAGGTGATTAGGGTTTCTAGTGGAATGACCCATTTTAATCAGTGCTTCACCAGTTTCAACAGAGTTGAGCTCTATTTTATCATCACCATTAACAAAACCAAAAACTTCAGTTAAGATGGTAGGGGTAAGAGAGACCTGGTGTCCTGAGATAGTTCCTGTCAGACTTTCATCTTCCTGCTTAGCTGTAAAACACCATTCCTTGATTTCTGCTGTGTGCAGCTTAATCATCATGCTCATTAACTTCTTTAACTGCTACTCTTCAAACAGTTGAAGAATATCCTTGAAGATTTGGTCAGATTGAGTAAAGGATTCCATGTCGATGTCGAACCCGGTATCGAACTTCATCGAATATAGCGCGGCTTGAGAAATCGCCATTTATACTTGCAAGAGAGAAAAATCAAGTGCAGAGAGGAACTGGAGGGAAACGATTTCTGTAGGCGCAATTTATTACGAAATAGAAAAAGATATTATATAGATCGGAGAAGGGAGCACATTTGAGGAGCGGGGTTTGGCAAAAACCTAATAAAAATAGAAGTCGAAAAGACTTTAGGTCTCCCTCAGACAGCGTTCGACAAAAGTATCCTTTTCATCGACCACCGTTCGACAAATGAAATTGTCTTTATCGATTCTGAGGTTAACAGGTTTTGTCGACTGCCGTTCGACAAATGGTTCAAATTCGTCGTCCTCCGTTCGACAAATTTAGAGGATAAATAGAAATATTAATTTTTAACATATTGAATCTCCATCTATCATTCCTAGTTGATTTATAAAGAAGATGTGCTTCTTTTCATCCAAGGGCTTGGTGAAAATGTTAGCTCTTTGTAAATCAGTGGAAATGAACTGTAGGCAAATTTTATTTTTATCCACATTTTCCCTAAGGAAGTGGTGTCTAATCTCTATGTGTTTAGTCCTACTATGGAGAACTGGATTTTGTGCTATAGATATTGCACTTGTATTGTCACAAAATATAGTTGATTTATTTAAGTTGATACCATAGTCTAGAAGTTGATTTTGTATCCACAACATCTGTGAGCAGCAACTGCCAGCAGCCATGTATTCAGCTTCAGCTGTTGATGTAGACACAGATGTCTGCTTTTTACAAAACCAAGACACAAGCCTATCACCAAGAAACTGACAAGTTCCTGGTGTGCTTTTCCTGTCTACTCTGCATCCAGCATAATCTGAATCTGAGAATCCAGTTAATTCAAATTCAGATGCTGTTGGATACCAAAGTCCTAGATTAGGGCAACCCTTTATATATCTCAAAATCCTTTTTAATTAAATTAAGTGAGATTCTTTGGGGTTAACTTGAAATCTAGCACAAATACAGGTAGAAAACATTATGTCAGGTCTACTAGCTATTAGATAAAGTAGTGAGCCAACAATTGCTCTGTATACTTTTGAATCAACAGGTTTCCCTAATTCATCATTAACAACAACAGCATTTGAGGGCATGGGTGTTTTCATGGTGGAAGAATTAGACATACCAAATATTTTCACTAATTCCTTAGCATATATAGATTGGGATATGAAGATTCCATTTGGAGTTTGCTTCACTTGAAGACCAAGGAAGTATGATAACTCACCCATACTACTCATTTCAAATCTTGATTGCATTAGACTGGAAAATATTTTGCACAAATTTGAATCAGTAGATCCAAAGATAATGTCATCTACATATATTTGAACTAGTAGAGTTTGATTTTATGTACTTTGTAAAATAAGGTTTTGTCTACTATGCCTCTACAGAAATTGTTTTCCAAAAGAAAACTAGCTAAAGTTTCATACCATGCTCTAGGAGCTTGTTTGAGACCATAGCTAGAGAGCCTTCTTTAGTTTAAATACAAAAGAGGTTTGAGTTGGAGAGATAAAACCTCGTGGTTGTTCCACATAAACTTCTTTGATTTCTCCATTTAGGAATGCACTCTTTACATCCATTTGATAGACTTTGAATCTTTTGTATGCAGCAAATGCAAGGAAGATCTTGATTGCTTCTAACCTTGCAACTGGTGCAAATGTCTGATCATAGTCTATCCCTTCTTCCTGTGAGTATCCTTGAGCTACTAGCCTAGCTTTGTTTCTCACAATATTTCCCTCTGTATCAAGCTTGTTCCTGTAGACCCATTTGGTTCCAATTACTGGATAATTCTTTGGTCTTGGAACCAAATCCCAAACCTTGTTACTTTCAAATTGGTTGAGCTCCTCTTGCAATGCAAGAATCCAATTTGGATCTTGTTCTGCATCTTTTATGGTTTGAGGTTCAACTTGTGATAGGAAACAAGTATGCATCTGATTTTGGTGTAGTTGATGCCTTGTTTGAACACCTGCTGAAATATCTCCAATTACTTGTGAAATTGGATGATCTCTAATTGTGATGGGATCAACAGTAAGAGTTGGTTCAGCAATTGTATCCACTTGGGGAATTTGTTCAGCTGCTATATCTTGTGAAGAATGATCTGCTGTTGTCTGTTCTGAACTTTCAGCAAAAACTGGGAAATTTTCTTCTTCACTCTCTTCATCATTCTGCAGTTCAAGATTCAAAATTCCTTCTTTATGTAGAGCTAATTGATCTAGCTGCTCACATAATATAGGTACCTGCAGATTTTCTATGGTAGAAGGAATCTTCTCCTTGTAAAACATATTAGTTTCATCAAAAGAGACATGCATAGATTCTTCTATTTTAAGAGTAGATTTATTATAAATCCTATATGCTTTACTGATTTGAGAATATCCTAAGAAAATTCCTTCATCTGATTTTGGTTCAAATTTCCTAAGGTATTTCTTATCATTATTGTGAATATAACATCTACAACCAAATGTTCTAAAATAGTTAACTTTAGGTTTCTTTCCTTTAAGTAATTCATAAGGAGTCTTTCCCTTAAGTTTGTGTATCAAACTTCTATTCAGAACATAATTTGTTGTGCTAACAGCCTCTGCCGAAAAGGATAGGGACATATTAGCATCTGCAAGCAATGTTCTTGCTGATTCAATTAGAGTTTCTATTTTTTCTTTCAACTACCCCATTTTGTTAAGGAGTTCCGGGAGCTGAGAAACAATGCCTGATACCTTCCATATCACAGAATTCTTGCATAAGAAGAGACTCAAACTCAGTACCATGATCACTTCTGATTAATGCAACTACAGTAGAGTACTCAATCTGTATGCTCTTAAGAATGTCTGTAAGAACTTTAAAGTTATCTGACTTTTCTCTCAAAAAGAACACTCAAGTGAATCTAGAGAAGTCATCTACAATAACTAGAGTGTAAGACTTCCCTCCTAAACTCTTTGTTGCTATAGGTCCAAAAAGGTCCATATGTAGCAAATATAAGATTCTAGGTGAATCACTTTTAGATAATGATTTAAAACTATTATTAGTTTGCTTACCTAGTTGACATGCCCTACAAAGACCTTCTTTCTTGTATGATCCTGAGGGTAATCCTCTAACAAGATTGTCCTTAGATAGTTTAGCAATGGTCCTAAGGTTTACATGTCCTAGTATTTATGCCAAAGTTCACTAGATTTGCTTCCATCACTAAATAAACAAACTTCTGAAGTTGATGAATTGAAATTCACTAAGTATATGTTACCTTGCCTAATACCTGATAGAACAGTAATATTATCAGTAGATTTAATAAGGCAATTCAATTTATTAAAGGTTACCTGATACCCTTCATCACATAATTGACTTATGCTGATGAGGTTGTGCTTCAGTCCCTTGATATAAGCTACCTATTTGAAGGTGACTTCTCCAACCTTGACTTTTCTGTAGCCTTTGGTCTGTCCACAGTTGGAGTCTCCAAATACAACCTTTGGTCCAAACTTTGCCTTGTAGTTGTTCAGGTTGGCCTTGTTTCCTGTCATATGCTTTGAGCAGCCACTATCCAAATACCATTTTTCATTTATTTTTGGATAGCTATGTACCTGCAATGACAGAAAAATAAACTAGTTGTTTTTGACCCAGACTACCTTGGGTCCATTTGTTTGTCCATAATATTCAGATATAAAGGTTATTTCAGGCTGATCCTTATAGCCTTGTGGGTGGAATCTCCTTGGAGGTATTACCCACTCAGTAAAAGGATTTTTAGCATATTTAGAATTAGAATTCTTAGAACTTTCTGTATAATATCTGTTCGACAAATTTGGGTAAATTTGTCGACCGACGTTCGACGAATGTGCATGTTTTTGTCGAGCGCCGTCCATATTATAACTATACTGAAAGTCTGTTCTCAGTTTTCGTCGATCCTCGTTCGACAAATTTGAATCTTTTTGTCGAGCTTCATTCGACGAATTCTTCTGAATTCTCTTATTCTTAATATTCTTGCTTGAAATATCTTTATTGGCTTCAGTAGCCTCTTTGCCTTTAGCAGAGACAAATTTTATGGGTGTAGAGAGGATGTTTTTCTTAATTAGAGGTGGCTCACTTGATGAAGCACCCAAGCCCAGTTTGCTATTGAGTCTAGCATTGATTGTGCTTGTGATGTTCATCAGTTTGATACTTCTCCCATTTAGGGATTCTTCAAATCTCTTGGACTCAGATAATTTATTCTCAATGAGAATAGTATGTTCTCTGGAGGCTGCCAACTCTTTCTTAAGAGTAGCATTCTCTTCACTTAAGTTATCCATTTCAGCTAGCTTAAGTCTAAGTGAGATTATTTCCTTCTCAGATTTAATTAAGTCTAGGCAAAGGACTTTGAATTCATCCTTGAATTCAATAGAAGTAAAGTCAAAGTTAGCTATTACCTGATCAGCATCATCTTCTGCTTCTGATTCTGATTTTTCTTCATCAGAATTGTTGGTTGAGGCATTGATTGCCATCATGCAGAAATTTTTCTCTTCTTCATCATCATTGGAGCTGGATGAAGAAGCATATCCTGACTCACTGTCTGAGTCATAAATGGCCATTAAGCATTGGTCATTTTCTTTTGTTTCTTCATCAGAAGAGCAGGATGAAGATTCTGATTCAGATTCTGTTTCACTCCAGGATTTTGCTACAAATCCTCTTCCCTTCTTTTTGTGATTGTGGGAGAAAGATTTGCTGGAGTTTCTCTTTTCTTCCTTTTCTTTTCTCTTTTCCTTCTTGTCCTTCTTGTTTTGATTTTCTGGACAATCAGGTGCAATATGTCCTGGTTCCCTGCAACCAAAACATATAATTTCATTAGCATGATTTTTTTCATACCTTGGCTTGTCATAGTTTCTGGATGACTTTTTCCTGAAGTCTTTCTAAGCCATCTTGTAAAATCTTTTGGCTATTAGACTCATAAGCTCCTCATTGTCAGGAGTTTTTCCTTCTTCTGCATCAGCTGCCTTGAAAGCTACGCTCTTCTCTTTCCTTGTTGCTGGAGATGTAGTGGATGATTCTGCTTCCCTGAACTTGATGAGCTGCTCATGAGATTTGAGTTTGCCCAATAGTGCTTCTGTGGTAATCTCATTGAGACTCCTGGCATCCTTGATTGGCCAGATTCTTCAGTCCCATGTGCTGGGGAAGCACATTAAGATCTTGTCCTTTATTTCAGTGATAGAAATCACCTTGTCCAAGGTCTTCAGCTCATTTATTATGAGACTGAGTCTGTTGTACATGTCAGCCACTGTCTCTGTGTCTCCTTTCTTGAAGTTTTCATACAGAGAGATCAAGTGTGATCTTCTATCTTTTCTCTCATCTGCAGAACCTCCAACCATGTTGTTCAGAGAAATCCAAATTTCTCTAGCTGATGTACATTCAACAACTTTTTGAAATATATCATCAGACATGGTTTGAGCCAATATGTTCATGGCTTTAGCATCTGCATTTCTTTGCTTCTTTTGAGTTTCTGTCCACTCAGGAGGTGGGAAAGCATGATTGTCTCCTGTAGCTTCAGTGTTGGTTGATGCTGTAGGTGCTGGAGGCCCTGTCAAAATAACATTAAAAATCTCTTCATCAATGGAGTTCATATAAAGTCTAATCCTTGCTTTCCAAAGTGCAAACTTGCTAAGGTTGCACATTGGAGGTATTGTGCTTGAGTATTCCTTGTTTTGTGCCATGAGTTTTTAACAAAAAAAAAACTCTAGATGAATTTAAGATCTAATTGATCTTTGTGATTCAGCTGTTAGCCTGTAAAGAATCACCACCCTCTGATACCAATTGAAAGTAGAGGTTAGATCTTAACTTACTCTAGAGGGGGGGTGAATAGAGTATTAAAAATTTTCATTAGTTTTTAAAGCGGAATTAAATTACTGATATATATATATATGTAATGCAAAGTGTGATATGTAATTTGAATAAAGAAAAGCACACAACACAGAAACAATACAGAAAATCACAAGCACGGGGGACACAAGAAAAATTTGTAGTAGTTCCCCAATAAATCTGGGTACGTCTACTCTTCTACCACAGCTGGTAGGATATCCACTATGAGTTTTTGATAAGGTGTCCACACACCACAGAGCTTTTGATAAGGTGATCAAGACCAGGGGTTTTTGATAAGGTGTCCACACACCAATAAGCTTTTGATAAGGTGCTTAAAAACCACACAAGGATTTTTTGATAAGGTGTCTTGCCACCACTGTGTAAACTTCTGGAGGGAGAATTAACCCTATACAAGATAAGGTAAGAAGGTTTAGAGTGTTCTTCTCTGTCAATATTTCTGAGAGAAGACAAAAGGTGTTGAGGATGAAAGCTCCCCCTGTCTGTTTGAAGTTGTTGACAACTTTAGGATGAAGCTTTCTCTAAAACAGAACTCTTCTGTAGCAGATTAATCTGGAAGAAGTAAATCTTCAGATTGTTGTTGCTCTTTGGATGATTTGAACTTGCAGCAGATCTGAGAGAATGAATGTTGTTCTCAGAGAGATGAAGATGCGGCTTTTAGGAAGAAGAAGACTGAAAGTATATGTTCTCTGTTTGTATATTCTTCTTCTTTTTCTCTAATCCTTCTGTATTCTTGTTGTGCTACTTAACTGTATATCTGAGAAACTCTTTTGAATAACTGTATAAGATGTCTGTCTCAGGGAGTATACGACTGTTTTTTGTATATATTTTCTTCTGTGATGGATTTCTAATTTGAAATTCAAATCATCTGTCTTTAAGGAATATATTACTCTGGCTTAAATCCTTCTTGGAACTGTAACAGCCACCAAAACGATTTTGGCAGGTCCTTTTTGATTCCTTTGATGTGAAAGATGACGTAGCATTAAATGCCAACGGCTATTCTTGTCTTGGAATAGAAGGAATAAAAGAATATAATAAATGAATAAGATATCCTTACTAAACTGACTGAATACGTCCAAAAGAACTTGAATAGATCTGTTAAGGTCGTCGATCTGTGTTCAGAGAGTTGACAAAATAACTGATATAGATGATCTGGACTTGTATCTGTCGAACTAAGCTTTCATATAAAATTTGTCGAGCTCTGGCTGGAATTCGTCGAACGCTGCTTGCCATTTGTCGAACGCTGCTCAGAGAATGTCGAGCGCTGGAACTGGCTATAATTCTTCAGTCTGCTGAGAAGAATTTGTCGAACGAAGCTAGTCATTCGTCGAACGCCACTCGCCATTTGTCGAATGCTGAGAACTTAAATGTTCCTTAAGTTCTAGCTAATCAATCAGCCTAAATACTTGACCCTTAAGCTATACAGTGGGGTCAACTTGATCCTTAGTTAAAACATAGTGATCCTAGCACAAAACAGTAATAGGGTTGTTCCAACATATATATATGTATATATCTATATATGTATATATATATGTATATATACATGTATATATACATGTATATATATGTATATATATACGAGTCGAACGACACGGGCCTCCAGCCCTACGTGAGGGCAATCGGCGAGCTTCGCCCCCCCCCCCCCCCCCCCCCCCCCCCACCCCGCCCCCCCCCCCCCCAGCCCCCCCCCCACCCCCCCCCCCCCCCCCCGGCGGGCTTCGCCCGCCCCGCAGCCGCCTCTTTTATTTTACTAAGTCTATATATATATTAACTAATTATATATATATATATTTTAGAAAATAAATGAAATTATATATATATATTGATTTTATTTTAAATATATATTTTCGTGCCCCCCCCCCCCCCTCCCGTGCCCCTCCTCCCGCCCCAATTTGAGGCCCAGATCGGGGACGCGGAGAAAAGGGATAGGGTTCGTCGATCGCGCTCATAGGGAGAGATTTCATCGAACGCCGAGTGGGTTCGTTGAATGTCGAGAGGGTTTGTCGAACGCGCTCACAGGGAGAGGGTTCGTCGAACGCTGAGAGGGTTCGTCGAACGCGTTCGTCGATCGCAGACTCGCAGTAAGTAGGCATAGGGTTCGTCGATCGGGTTCATCGAATGCGTTCGTCGATCGGGTTCGTCGAATGCGTTCGTCGATCTCATTCGTCGAACGTGTTCGTCGATCATGTTCATCGAACGCGTTCATCGATAGGGTTCGTCGATCGGGTTCGTCTGGATGCGGAGAGGGTTCGTCGAACGCGGAGAGGTTCGTCGATCTGGGCCTCTCCGGCGGTGGCCCTGTCGGATCCCTGCCGGAGTACCACCGACAGGTTCGCCGGAGACCGGTGAACCGATCGGTTGCCTCACGCCGGCCAGCCCAGATCGTCGATTATGTTGGAGATCATGACAAGCTTATTGCCCAGTGATTGTGTCGGAGATCGTGACGAGCTTGTCGTTTAGCGTTGAGGCCTGATAAGCGTGATGGTGAGGTGCCCAAGCAGCGCGGTGGAGAGCTGCCCAAGCAGCGCGGTGGCGAGATGCCCAAGCAGCGCGGTGGCGAGATGCCCAAGCAGCGCTGAGGTGAGATGCCCAAGCAGCGTAGTGGCGAGGTGCCCAACCAGAACATAGGCAAGGTGCTCAAGTAGAGCGGTGGCGAGGTTCCCAAGCAGCACGGAGGCAAGGTGCCCAAGCACCGCGGTGGCAAGGTGCCCAAGCAGCGCGGTGGCGAGTTGCCTAAGCAGCGCGGAGGCAAGGTGCCCAAGCAGCGCAGTGGTGAGGTGCCCAAGCAGCGTTGAGGCGAATTGTCCAAGCAGCGCGGTGGCGAGGTGCCCAAGCAGTGCGGTGGCAAGTTGCCCAAGCAGCGCGGTGGCGAGGTGCCCAAGCAGCGTGGAGGTAAGGTGCCCAAGCAGCGCGGTGGCGAGGTGCCCAAGCAGCGTGATGGCGGGGTGCCCAAGCAGTGCTGAGGCGAGATGCCCAAGCAGTGCAGTGGCGAGCTGCCCAAGCAGCGCGGAGGCAAGGTGCCTAAGCTGCGCGGTGGCGAGGTGCCCAAGCAGCGCTGAGGCGAGATGCCCAAGCAGTGCGGTGGCGAGGTGCCCAAGCTACGCAGAGGATAAGTGACCAAGCAGCACGGGTGGCGAGGTGCCCAAGCAGCGCGGAGGCAAGGTTCCCAAGAAGCGCTGAGGCGAGATGTCCAAGCAGCGCGGTGGCGAGGTGCCCAAGCAGCGCTGAGGCGAGGTGCCCAAGCAACGCGATGGCAAGGTGCCCATGCAGCGCGGAGGCAAGGTTCCCAAGCAGTGTAGTGGCGAGGTTCCCAAGCAGCGCTGAAGCGAAATGCCCAAGCAGCACGATGGCGAGGTGCCCAACCAACGCAGAGTCAAGGTGCCCAAGCAGCACGGTGGCGAAATGCCTAAGCAGCACAGAGGCGAGGTGCCCAAGTAGCGCGGTGGCGAGGTTCCCAAGCAGCGCTGAGGCAAGATGCCCAAGCAGCGCGGTGGCGAGGTGCCCAAGCAGCGCTGAGGCGAGATGCCCAAGCAGCGCGGTGGCGAGGCGCCCAAGCAGTGCTGAGGCGAGATGCCCAGGCAGTGCGTTGGCGAGGTGCCCAAGCAGTGCTGAGGAGAGATGCCCATGCAGCGCGGTGGCAAGGTGCCCAAGCAGTGCTGAGGCGAGATGCCCAAGCAGCGCGGTGGCGAGGTGCCCAAGCAGCGCTGAGGCGAGATGCCCAAGAAGCGCTGAGGCGAGATGCCCAAGCAGCGCGGTGGCGAGGTGCCCAAGCAGTGTTGAGGCGAGATGCGCAAGCAGCGTGGTGGCGAGGTGCCCAAGCAGCACAGAGTCAAGGTGCCCAAGCAGCGCGGTGGCGAGATGCCCAAGCAGCGTAGAGGCGAGGTGCCCAAGGAGCGCGGTGGCGAGGTGCCCAAGCAGCACAGAGGCGAGGTGCCCAAGTAGTGCGGTGGCGAGGTGCCCAAGCAGCGCTAAGGCGAGATGCCCAAGCAGCGCGGTGGCGAGGTGCCCAAGGAGCGCCGGTGGCGAGGTACCCCAGCAGCACGGTGGCGAGGTGCCCAAGGAGCGCGGTGGCGAGGTGCCCAAGCAGCGCAGAGGCGAGGTACCCAAGGAGCGCGGTGGCGAGGTGCCCAAGCAGCGCTGAGGCGAGATTGCCCAAGCAAGCGTGGTGGCGAGGTGCCCAAGCAGCGCTGAGGCGAGAATGCCCAAGCAGCGCAGTGGCGAGGTGCCCAAGCAGTGCTGAGGCGAGATGCCCAAGCAGCACGTTGGCGAGGTGCCCAAGCAGCGCTGAGGTGAGATGCCCAAGCAGCGCGGTGGCGAGGTGCCCAAGCAGTGCTGAGGCGAGATGCCCAAGCAGCGCTGTGGCGAGGTGCCCAAGCACCACTGAGGCGAGATGCCCAAGCAGCGCGGTGGCGAGGTGCCCAAGAAGCGCTGAGGCGAGATGCCCAAGCATCGCGGTGGCGAGGTGGCCAAGCAGCGCTGAGGCGAGATACCCAAGCAGCGCGGTGGCGAGGTGCCCAAGCAGCGCTGAGGCGAGATGCGCAAGGAGCGCGGTGGCGAGGTGCCCAAGCAGCGCTGAGGCGAGATACGCAAGCAGCGCGGTGGCGAGGTGCCCAAGCAGCACTGAGGCGAGATGCGTAAGCAGCGCAGTGGCGAGGTCCCCAAGCAGCGCTGAGGCGAGATGCGCAAGCAGCGTGGTGGCGAGGTGCCCAAGCAGCGCTGAGGCGAGATGCGCAAGCAGCGCGGTGGCGAGGTGCCCAAGCAGCGCTGAGGCGAGATGCCCAAGCAGCGCGGTGGCAAGGTGCCCAAGAAGCGCTGAGGCGAGATGCCCAAGCATCGCGGTGGCGAGGTGGCCAAGCAGCGCTGAGGCGAGATACCCAAGCAGCGCGGTGGCGAGGTGCCCAAGCAGCGCTGAGGCGAGATGCGCAATAGCGCGGTGGCGAGGTGCCCAAGCAGCGCTGAGGCGAGATGCCCAAGCAGCGCGGTGGCGAGGTGCCCAAGCAGCGCTGAGGCGAGATGCCAAGCAGCGCGTGGCGAGGTGCCCAAGGAGCGCGGTGGCGAGGTGCCAAAGCAGCACGGTGGCGAGGTGCCCAAGGAGCGCGGTGGCGAGGTGCCCAAACAGCGCCGAGGCGAGTGCCCAAGGAGCGCGGTGGCGTGGTGCCCAAGCAGCGCTGAGGCGAGATGCCCAAGCAGCGCGGTGGCGAGGTGCCCAAGCAGCGCTGAGGCGAGATGCCAAGCAGCGCAGTGGCGAGGTGCCCAAGCAGTGCTGAGGCGAGATGCCCAAGCGCGTTGGCGAGGTGCCCAAGCAGCGCGTTGGCGAGGTGCCCAAGCAGCGCGTTGGCGAGGTGCCCAAGCAGCGCTGAGGTGAGATGCCCAAGCAGCGCGGTGGCGAGGTGCCCAAGCAGTGCTGAGGCGAGAATCCCAAGCAACGCTGTGGCAAGGTGCCCAAGCAGCGCTGAGGCGAGATGCCCAAGCAGCGCGGTGGCGAGGTGCCCAAGAAGCGCTTAGGCGAGATGCCTAAGCATCGCTGTGGCGAGGTGGCCAAGCAGCGCTGAGGCGAGATACCAAGCAGCGCGGTGGCGAGGTTCCCAAGCAGTGCTGAGGCGAGATGCGCAAGTAGTGCGGTGGCGAGGTGCCCAAGCAGCGCTGAGGCGAGATACGCAAGCAGCGCGGTGGCGAGGTGCCCAAGCAGCGCTGAGGCGAGATGCGCAAGCAGCGCGGTGGCGAGGTGCCCAAGCAGCGCTGAGGCGAGATGCGCAAGCAGCGCGGTGGCGAGGTGCCCAAGCAGTGCTGAGGCGAGATGCGCAAGCAGCGCGATGGCGAGGGGCCCAAGCAGCGAGGAAGAGAGATGCCCAAGCTGCGCGGTGGCGAGGTGCCCAAGCAGCGCGAAGGCGAGATGCCCAAGCAGTGCGGTGGCGAGGTGCCCAAGCAGCATAGAGGCAAGGTGCCCAAGCAGCGCGGTGTCGAGATTGTATTTTGGGCAGACTTAGTTAAGATTGTCGTACTCCACGCATATCCTCCACTCGCAGGAGGCCTTTTCTCATCACTACGTTGGCGGGCTTGCTGCTTGGTATTAGTATCGAAGGTCGTGGCCCCAACTTTTGTAGCCTCACTTTAGGAGATCTGTATTGCTAGAGCCAAAAAGTAGCTACACTAATCTTAAATATGCAATAGATACATGTGCACAAGTACAATCTTGTGGCTTACTGTTTTAATGCAAAAACTGGAAGAAGCAAAAAATAAAAATTGATGATAGATGAAACGCGGGATGTACGCGCTCTATTAGAGGGAAAGTTCCCCTTCTCGGTACCTCTGGCTTATCTGCGGTGGGGTACGACGTTGTCCTCTACTGGATTGTCAGCATGAGGTCCGTGTTGGTTCGGGACTTGGTTTAGTAAAAAATCTTCCGAGGATGCCTTGCCGGACAAGGCGCTCGATTTCCTCCTACAATCAGTTGCAACCTTCAGTACTGTGTCCATGCCCGGGATGGAATTCACAATATTGCGACTAGTTTCCTCTATTCGGTGTAAGCGGCTCGGGTCTGCGAAGCGCGTTGCTGTCACAAATGGCAAGAAGAACGTTAGTTATGGTAGTGTTCATGGGAGTGTAGTCCTGATTCTGGCGAGATCCTTGATCTCGGCTGGGGTTGTCGTGACGCTTGTTGTTCTTATTGGGAACAGTCTGTAGGAGCGGCTCCTCTCTCTTCCTCTTCGATCTCCCCTCGAATTACTTGTGGTGCGCTTCAATTGCCTCATCAGCTGCTATCTGGGCCTCGACTCTGTGAACGTAGTCTGGGTAGCTGGGCACAGTTTCCCGCATTAGTGCGAAGTAGAAGCCACCGGGGCGAAGCCCTCCAAGAAAAACTCCTCGTAGAAGCTCGAGGTCCAACCCTAGAATTTGGTGCGCCTCAGTAGTGAAGCGGCGGAAGAAATCCTTGATCGTCTCCCCCTCGCTCTGGCGTATTCCTGAAAGGTGAGAGGGGTCCCGAACGATTCTGCGGTTGGCGATGAATTGGTCGGTGAATCGCTGAGTTAGTTCCGCAAAATTGTTGATGACTCCTTCTCACAGAGAGTGAAACCAAGTGCGTGTTTGTTCCTTTAGTGTTGTCGGGAATACTTGGCACAACAGTTGGTCAGTGGTGTTGTAAAATCCTCATGATGGTGGCGAAGTGGCAGATATGCTCCAGCGGATCGTCTGATCCGTCGAACGTTCCATGTTGGGGAGAATGAATCCATTTGGGATTGGTTGCGTTAAGACCTGAGGTGCTAACGGTGATCCGTGGTGGAGAGGGCGGCGAGCTGGAGCGGCATGTCACCCGACTCACTTGTATTCCTCGGCGATCACATTGCGAATTTCCTCGCGAGTGAGCCTTCCTTTTATATGCCCGTAGCCTACTGCTTCCGGGCGGTGGTGGTGATAATGAGCTTAAGGTTCTCTAGCCGGACGGACTAGGCATGCTGAGTTTGCTGTGTTAGAGATCTCATCTTCCAGAATGTCATGCTCAAGAGCGATGTGCTCAGTCGGAGCGCGATCCAGAGCTAAAAGAGGCAGACTGTCTTGCTCGGATGCATGATTAGGAGCTCATGATACCCCTTCATTACTTAGGAGCGCGAGCATCTCGGTTTGATGTTATTCTATCTGGCGCACACGTCTCTCCAGTGACGCAATGGGTGCATTCATGGCCCCATCCGCGAGAGGAGCGTTGATGAGCGAGTGGGAGGGTGTTGGATCAACATGCCCCCCAGGGACTGATTCTTTGGTAGTACGAGCACTTCTTCTTGACATTGTGATCAGTAGCGAGTGCTGCCTTGAAGCAAATACTTCCTTTCGGGAGTCTTTGCGGAGTATTTGAGAACATTGTCCCCACAGACGGCGCCAAACTGTTGCGGGTCGCTCGGGTGCTCTAGTAGACCGATCCAATTGAAACACCTTAGCTTGGAGGCGAACCGAACGTGCAAACAGTCAATGAAAGAAGTTGGTAAATGACAAGATTTTAACATCGAAAACCCAGAAAGGGTTAAAAACTACGAGGTCGGGTTGTGCCGACCAAACTCCACCATCGTTTGGGGTGTTACAGATTAAAATTAAGAACTTAAGCGTGATAGGCCACTGCTCATTACAATGGTAGAGAGAGAAACTACGAGGTTGACATGCCACCTCTTGGAAAGCTGAACACTTCTTCTTCTGAGAACAACAGTGAGAACAACAGTGAGAACAAAAGTGAGAAGACTGAGTCGCCTTTCTTTACCCGAAGGATTCCCAATTGCATAGGAGATTGTCTTCCAGAAGTGAAGAAAATCTCCAAGCACTCGAAGGAGATCTTCGAAGCCGAAGGAGATCTTCAAGCGCCGAAGGAGAACTCAGAGGAAATCTTCAATAGAGCTCTCTCTGGTGTATAAGGCAAGTGTACAACCCCGTGTTCGCCGAAGCTCGCCGTCTCGCGACAAGCGACGCGCGGAGGGAAGGTATGGCGAGCCAAACTAACTTCGCAAAGGGCTTAGCGTAAAGGCGAGACAAGAGTATGTTCGCCGTGTTGGGGTGCATTTAGCAATAGTGAGACCAGCGAGGGCTCGCCCCATCGCATAGACGGCCAGGACCAAAGTTTGCATCACCTGGAGGCGAGCGAGCGGTGCCCTCGCGGGCGCTCGCATAAGGATATCTCGCGAGCCTGTCTCGCGAGAAGATTGGCAAGAGCCGCCTTCACAGGCTACTCTCCAGTAAAGGCCCGAGAGCAAGTTTACCCAAATACCCTTGGTGAGATGCCAATAGCCCCTCAGAATAGCGGAGCCTGGCTATTAGTAGACCAGTTTGGAGTGCATATAGTAAAACCAAAAGGCGGAATCCTGCTATTAGCAGACTAGTGTGGAAAAAACTATAAATAGACCCTAAGGGACCTTTGGAGAGAGACTTCTTCTTTTTTGCTTCCCTCTCCTTAGGCCATCTTTGGTTAGCTCTCTCAGGCCCTCCAAGGTGCCCGACTTCAGTTTTTGGCTTGGGAGGGGAAGCGCTCTAAAGATCTTCCGGGTGTGTGGTGGACCTCCACACTGTTGTCAAGGGTCTAAGTGCTGAATCTTCAGTAAAGTTCCTCTACGAGATCAGTAAGTGCGAGCTGCACCCATCTTGGGGTCTGAACTCCTCGTTGAGACCAATTCCCAGTTTCAACATTTTTGGTGCGGTGAGCGTGACAACAGCTGGTGCAAGAAGCTCTCAAGGAGGCGACATGGCTGGAGATGATGTGCAGTGCGATGGTTTTGGCGGTTCACCATCATCGGGTTCACCCGCGATGATAGGGATGCTGACAGACCTCCGAAGGGAGGTCCTCGAGATGATCAATCTCGCTTTCGTTGCGGTGCGGGGCGAGTTTGCAACCCCGTCACCTCAGGTCGTCCCACTGCCCGGGGTCGGCGAGAATGCCCCGGGGTAGAGGTTAGGGAAGGAGGTGGTTGGCGAGGCGTCAGGGAGAGACCTCGCTGGGCGTGAACTCTTTCCCAGCCTAGCGAGCGAGAGGCCCGCAAGCGCGACTACGACGAGCGCTATTCCGGTGAGCATGGGCCCGGTCAGAGATCTCATCGGGCGAGTCAAGAAGGAGAAGGTGACGAGCGGGGGGAGTCCCTTCTGCGAGCTGGTGCTTTCCGGGCCGGTCCCAGAAGAGTTCAAAGAGTGGGATTGGTCTACTATACATGCTAGGACGACCCTGTCCAGCACTTGCAGTTGTTCGAAGATTCAGTCTCCATCAGGCCTATGTCGGACGCTTTCAAATGCCGACTCTTCGTCGTCGTCACCCTGAAAGAGAAGGCCAGGGACTGGTTCCACCAGCTCCCGGTCGGGTCGATTTATGCGTTCGAGGATCTACGCCATGGATTCTTGCTACGCTTCTCGACCTCGAAGAAAGGAAGAGAGATGTCGAGGCACACTTCAAATCAAGCAGGGGCCGGGGGAGTCGCTGGCCCACTATGTGGACAGATTCCAGGAGGAGGTTCTACTTACCCAAGAGATGCCTGGATTCACCCTCCAGCTCACCTTCACGGTGGGGCTCTGGGAGGGGTTCTTCAAGATGAGCCTCAAGCGAAGGCCTTTGTATCCTATGAGAGCTAATGGAAAGGAAGGCAGAGGAGATTGAGGGGGAAGCGGCTAACCCAGAGTTCACAAGAAGGCTAGCAAGGCTGAGCAAGCCGGAGGTTAGGCATGTGAGAATTTGAAAATAACAGAATTTTTATTTCCAAAAAACTAAGTATTACAAGAGTATTGCCTCCTTTATATAGACCAGGAGAGAAAGAGATAAATACGAATACACAGTGTGGGACTAAATACAAATACACTATACTATAAGAAACTGGGGCGGTCAGGCGGTCACGAAGAACTAGATCGCATCGACCTCACTGGTCTGGATAGGAGACTAGCGGTCATACAACAGGAAGTAGGTCGTGTGAAAGAGGAGACTGCCAATAAACAATTATGTTGGTGGTGAGCAAGCTGACCGCGAAACCGTGCTGGCAAACACTCCCCCCGTAAAGGGAGATCGAAGCTACCAGATCGCTTATCATCCCAAGAAGCAAACTGGTACATTTGAGTAGACGTGGTGGTCTGCTGCTGGGAGACCGCAGCGACCGTGTGTTAACGGTCTGTTGTTTGAGGGCGCTAGAGACCGCTGAATTCACTAGAAGCGGACTGGCATGTCTGAGATGAAGAGGATGACCGCTGATCGGAG